>JAUCMX010000011.1:24307965-24419466 GCA_033459395.1 Hemibagrus guttatus
CCTCTGCCATTTTCCTGCACTCGCACTTAGAAAGAGAGAGAGACTGAGAACTGTATGAGTTTCGTTTTCTCTGAAAAGAACTTCCTGGTTCAGTGTGTTAAAGTATGACAGAGAGAGAAGGT
This sequence comes from Hemibagrus guttatus, assembly GCA_033459395.1. Classification (NCBI taxonomy): domain Eukaryota; kingdom Metazoa; phylum Chordata; class Actinopteri; order Siluriformes; family Bagridae; genus Hemibagrus; species Hemibagrus guttatus. The sequence goes on from JAUCMX010000011.1 coordinate 24,308,088, forward strand.
GTGGCTTTACAGAGAAAATGAGTTCAGACTTTAAAGACAAAGTGTAGCTACACAACAGGAGAGAGAATTTTGTTGTGTAAAGAAACTTCTCTCTAATTTAAATAAACAGATTTATTAAAATATGATTTTTTCCAGTTTGTGTGCATTTAATAAGGCAAATAATCCCTGACATATTAAATTTATAATATTCAGACCCTTTACTCAGTACATTACATCACCGTAGGTGTTTATGCTACAAGCTTGGTACACCTCAGTCTGAGGATCTTCACCATTTCCTCTCTGAAGAACTTCTCAAACTCTATCTGGTTCTATGGAGAGTGACATTGTACCACTGGCTCACTCAAAAACATTCACAGACTCAAAAACATTCCCAACAGATTGTCTTTGATAAGTTTTGGGGTAATTCTCATGTTAAAAGTTGAACATTTACCCCAATCCTTTTCAATGTCTCTGAACTTTGATCTGTTCATCTTACCCACAATCTTGGTGAACTTCCCAGTCCTGGATGCTTGAAAATATCTGCATCAACCACATGATACAACCACCACCAAGCTTTAAAAAGATAATAATTTAAGCTTACGTCCTTCTTCTAAACGAGTAAATTAAATGGGGAATTTGTAGTAGATTAATTTCACATGTTTAAGTTAAAACCTCTGTAAAAATGTTGGAATAAGTGAAACATGAACATTAATAAATAATCAAAAGTTAATTGGATGTTCAGTTACAGATGGACAATATAGACATAATGCAGTCTAACACAGCAGTGAGATTTTCTTTTTCTCTCCTCTCTTTTTCCAGGGGAAAGATAATAAGTAGATATTAACTTTTTAGTTAATATCTCATGCTAAACATCCAGAGGGTATACACACTCCACCTGCAGAGTCCCCATAATACAGTTATGATTTCTTCCACAACCTCCACACAGAAACTTTGCAAAAAAACAACAACACATATTCATGACACTCCCCTATTTAGCCCCTAAAACAAAACAAAGAGTCAAATCAGATCCTGTTTTAAATAAGAATGGTCCCTCCTGCATAAGTACATTCACTGTCAGACCACACTGTCAGTTACCTTTATCAGACCACTGCCAAATTAATGTGTTCCTAAAAACAATCCAGCAACCAAATAACACCTAAATACCAATAAACTTCAAAAACTTAATCAGTGTTCTAAATGGACCCATAACAGTGTGTCTGAACTTTCCAATGAAATGAATTCTACAGAATTCACTAATCTCATTAACAAATTTCTAATGACTGAGTTCCAGCCCAACCACACTAACGTAAACCTAGCAGTAAAACAATTTAACAAAATATACTACATATCCACAACTAAAGCAAACCTGTACAAAATAGATAAATAGTTTGAGTGTGAATCTGCGAGAAAGAAACCCATACAGCTATGTAACCAAAAACACAAACAACCACAAAACACTGAACTTAGACAAAAGTACTGCAAAACCCTTAAAAACTACAAACAGACAATCTACAGGAAAAACAACAGCACTACAACCAGACATTAAAGGAAATAGAAGAATCCATTCATCAAAATCAGTTCTGGGAGAAATGGAATAATTGAAATAAAAAACAAACACAGTACACAAACGATTAATCCAAAAATATGGAAACCAGTTAGAGAAATCCCCCCAAAAATCTTACATAAGATCAAATATTAATCCAAACTAAACTAGATCATTTAGAAACAGTCATAAAAACAATCAGAACCAACTGAAAAACAAATTACAGAAAAAGAATTAACTGAGGCAGTCAGGAACCTCAACAACAAAAAAGCATGTGGCCCTGACAGTGTTGCCAGACCGGGCGGGTTCCCACCCAATTGGGCTTCTTTTGGTCAGGTTTAACCGGAAAAAAATGCATTGGGCTGGTTGATAAAATTTGGGATGGTTTCTGGTGCAACTGGTGGGTTTTTATTTTTGACTATAAACATGATATTTTATTAATTTTCCATTCAAATGAACTTTACAATAAAGTATAATATGTAATGTTGATGTTTTAATTATATGATTCAGTTTAGCCAATAAGGTTCAGGAGAGTCCTGTCCAATCAGACTTCAGTCTTGATTGGTGGGTTGTTGTAATCGCTGTACTCGTTAAGGCAAGTGTTTTTATCATCATGCCAAAGTGGGGGTAAATATAGAAAGTCCTACCGAAAAGAATGGGAGAGCAATCCGTTCTGTAATATTTCAAGAGACCATCTCACAAGTTCTGCGAGGATTCTCTGCATTAAGACTCTATAAAAATGTAAGCGTGCTTATACGCTATTATTCTGCTATAAAATTCTGATGTCATGTTTGATAATTAAACAAAACATATACAGGTAGCTAACGTAGTGTGTGTGTGTGTGTGTGTGTGTGTGTGTGTGTAAATAGTGCCCTTTACATTAACCCATTTGTTTGGGATTTTCTGTTTGTTATTGTATTAGTTATCACAGTATGCATTTTGGGCTGGTATTTTTTTTTTAAATAGGCGAGTTTTAAGCTGCAGTTGGGCTGGAAATCTTCAGTCCAATCTGGCAACACTGGGCCCTGACAGCATCAGGACAGAAATGTTAAAATACAGCACTCCTGATCTGCAAAGGGCTTTATTAAAACTGTACAAGCTGGCTGCCTAAGAGTGGAGATAAACTAGACTCCAACAACTACTGGGGCATCTGTGTGAGCAGTAATCTGGGGAATGTTTTCTGCTGTATCCTTAACGCCCAGATACAGGCCTCCCTTACTGAACACAGTGTCCTGAGTAAGACTCAGATTAAGATTGTTTTTTAACAAATCATCACACTGCTGATCATATTTACACTATTCACACCCTAATCAACCAGCATCTTCACCAGAAAAGCAAAACAAAAATATTTGCATGTTTTTAGCCTTCAAAAAGCATTTGAATCGGCATTCAGAAATATTTTATTAAGTTTTAAAAAGTGGTGTAGAGCATAGGTCACTAACAGGCGGACCGCGGTCCAGACCCAGAAGCCGTCCCATACGGACCCGGACCTACAGCCAGAACAGAAGGTTATGATTTAAAAGCTGACGGGGCTCTTCTATTTCAACCGGCGCAGCTTTTGTGGTCTTTACGGTAGTGGTAGTGGAAACACACAGACCAATTGCATGCACGTTAAGCCATCCCACGTGATAACACTCAGCCAATCAAGTCTGTGCATTCCAGGCGGTAAATATTACGACTCTACAGCGCAAACAGATCAGAGAGTTAGAGGCAAGTTACACAGGAAAAGACAGAGAAAGAAAAAGACAGATAGCGATACATGTAGAAAACAAAGGGAGAGAAACAGACGAGTGAGACGGAGAAAGGGAGAGAAATAAAATGTACGCGTGCTTATACGCTATTATTCTGCTATAAATTTCTGATGTCATGTTTGATAATTAAACAAAACGTATACAGGTAGCTAACGTAGTGTGTGTGTGTGTGAGAGAGAGAGAGAAACACGAGTGAGACAGAAAGAGAGAGAAACAGATGAGTGAGACGGAGAAAGGGAGAGAAAAATAAGGAACAAATGGCGCCATTTCTGTTCATACTTCCCACTGGGAGCACTAAACCAGTGTGTCTCATATGTTCAGAAACTGTGGCACTTATTAAAAGTGCCAATGTGAAACGGCTTTATGAGACAAAACATAAAGGTTATGAACAAACATCCCCGCTTAAATCTGAAGTGAGATCACAGAAAATAAGTAGTCTCAGAGCCCGAAATGACCAGTCCACCAGGATCCTGAGCCACACATTCACTGCCCAACAACGTGCTCATGAGTGTTCCCTCAGAGTTGCTTGGATTTTGGGTCAACACAAAAAGCCATTTACTGATGGAGAGCTTGTCAAAGAATGCATGAGTGCAGTAGCAGAAACACTACAAGAACATTGTGATAAAATAAAGCAAATACCCATGTCAGCATCAACTGCCACAAAGAAAAGTGAAATATTACCTCAAGATGCGCTAACCCAGCTAGATGAAGCTGTGCATAAGGCATCATGTGTAGGCTTAGCTGTGGATGAGTCCACTGACATGTGTGACAATGCTCAGGTGTTAGTGTATGTCAGGTTTTTCAACACAGACCAGAAAGCATTCTGTGAAGACCTGTTAGGTGTCACTCCCCTTCAGTAGTACAAGAGGAGAAGACATCTACCTGGCCATCAAGGAGATGGAAGAGAGAAGAATAGGAATAGAGAGGAATAGAGCCAAAACAAGTAGTTTCAGTAACCACAGATGGAGCCCCTGCTATGATAGAGAGAGAGAAAGGAGCTGTAGCAAGACTGAAAGAGGACAATCCTGAGCTCATAGCTTACTATTGCATGATTCATCGATCTGTTCCCTGCGCCTTCCTGTCAGATGAGCATGCTGCATACATTTTTTAAGTTTGTTTTTGGTTAGCCAGGAAAGTTTTCTTAACGGAAATAGAACATTGTTTTCAGGTTTGCTGAACTTTCACCTACCATTCCCCTAATGTTCTCTGAACGTTCCCCAAATGTTTGCCTAACGTTCTCTTAACCTCAACTCATTATTTATTTTACATATTCATACATTGAAATATAAATTATAAATAAAATAATCAGTCAAAATAAGTACGCAGTGCACAATCCATGTTTTTATTGATTACTTGTTTTAATTGTTTACACAAAATGACGTAATATTGTAACTATATAATCAGGTTAATGTCTTCCAGCACCATCATCTGCAAATTTAACAAAGAAATAAGTCACATGAACATTAGATAAGATTTAGATGAACAATTAAATAAATTAACCTCTACTATCTAAGCCTTTACTATCATGAAGCAGCAGCAATGAAATCTACATCGTCTTAAAAATATCTTCTAAAATTCATCTTCTTACATTTTTCCAAGGAATTGGAAAACATTAAAAACTCTTGTCTTTCTTTAAAACCTGCTGGTATACAATGAGACAATATGTTTTCATCCCTAAACAGAATGATCTTCCTTGAATTTAATAATTTAACAATCAATTAATAACAATATATTTAAATTCATTTAATTATCATTTATTTAGATAATTAAGGGCATTTATCACTACTCTTAGGTGTAAATAAACAAATCATTTAGTTTATCTTTTCAATTTGTTTATGACCTATGTGTGATTGTAAAATATCAAAATGACATGCGATATGCAAAAACACTAACTGAATGTTAAATGTAGGTCTATTGATTGATAATTATGTGAAGACGTTTTTGTAGTTTTAATAATAATAATAATAATAATAATAATAATAATAATAATAATGATAATAATAATAATAATAACTTCATATTTGTTTAAAGTATTCACCGTAATAGACTGCCAACCGTAATAGTAGAGTTCTTAAAGTTATTTTTAATATAGTGTCTTTCAGCATTTCTTTAACACTAGATGTCGCTGTGGAAAAGGGAATGTAAGATACAAACACTTCTGCATCGAGTACTCATAGTTCATACTCAGATTAAAATGTTCTAATACAGTGTGTTTACCATTTTAAATTCCTATGTGGTGCAAATTTCACGGCCAGTGAAATAAAATCTTCCACCTCAGTCGCCTTTAGTGTCTTGAAATTCTAGAAAATTCTAGAAATAGAATGAAATAATCACTGTTATTCTCTGCATTGTAACTTGTAAATTGTATATAAATTTAGGTTAAAGAATTTCAGTTAGATTTGAGCTACGGAATTAATCAGTTATTTAGAACATAAAAAATATCAATACATTTTATTCTACAATGTAATATGCAACACAGTTATCTTTTTTATAACCATTTTTAATAAAACAATGCCATTGAGAACAAAGCTCACCGATCACAATAGGGCAAATCCTGAGGTCCTGGAAGTCGAGTTTATTTTTTCTCCCGTTCAGGCTGTATGCACTCAGCACTTCTTTTGTGGCCACTTTATACAACATTTTGCGTACAGCTGCCCCTGGATTTGCTCCGCAAAGGGAGCGTAGGTAGTTCATCTAAAAACATGTAAAATAAATAAATAAACAAATAAATATATGTACACATGGACAAAATTGTTGGTACCCTTGGACTACAAACTGACACCCTGCTTCACGCTAAGCTTTTGGCTAATTTAACAGAAGCTAGTGTTAGCTTAGCTAGCCTATCAGCAAGCTAAATGTAAACGCCATAGAAATATTACTGTAAGGAAACAAAATCCGTTATAAAACATTTTCATCAAACGTGCTGAATAATATAGCTGTTAATTAAAAATAAAAGAGAAAAAAACCTGCCAAGTCCTGAGTGACAGGAAACAAACGTGTTACAGGCACGAAAGACAATTCCAATTAAGTGAATTAGTTTGAAAATCGTGCTGTCTGTTACGAAAATCCACGGCAATTCATGTCAGTGTGCAGTTATCAATAAATTAAATGACGTGACTATTTCACGTTATGGCATGAGACTGGATTGAATTTGTGCATTTATTAATAGGTCACTTCTTCACTCAGTCATGTCCACTTTGTAAATTACCATAACTCCTTCCCTTTTTTTTTTTTTTTTTTTTTTACATCAAAACGAGTTAGATTATTAAAATATGGACACGATTTATTAAATTAACGTGGTTTAATGCAAGAAAATGACGAGGAGAACTTGTACGGTCATGCAGTATATTTTAATGAGTTTGATTTGGTTCAATATAGTGATGACATTTCGTTTTGTTCTCTTTTTTTTTTTACACAAGTTTTGTGTGATCTCTCTCTCCAAAGATTATAGTCTCATTCTGCACAACATCTGAACAGCCCAAAAAAAAAAAAAAAGTAAAACTCAAAGATAGCCACCAGTTCTGCAGTGTTTAAAAAATCCTCATTTGTTTCATCAAATTAGTGAAATGAATTATGTGAATGCACATACTAATTAACTTTTAGTTAAAAAATATACTGTTAACTGATTTCTTTTGTCTGTTTTCTTAATTGCAGAATATTTCTCACGTGCATCCAGTCCTTCGTGCTGTCTTTGCTGTAAACTGGAATGGAATGATATATGTCCACACAGGGGTACAGTTAATATTTTTGGTCTTGATTTAAGCGTTTTAATATGAACTGATGAGGTGGGTGTGCAAAAAATTTAACTTTACTGAATTGAAATGAACAGAACTTCTAAAACATTACCGACTACAGCACTGGCACGGCACACAAAACCATATCCATACTCAGATTGTCCTTGTTTAGAGATCACAGAGAGTCATTGGACTCTACACAGGCCCTCTCATTTAGGTGTCTTCTTTGTAATTCAGTAAGTAACCATTCAGAAAAATACTTTGAGCACATTCGAGGTCATCTAAAAAAGTATGAAACAGTGACCTGTGTTTTCAATAATTGTGACTACAGAACAAATATATATTCAACACACCTATCATATCTATGCATAAAACTGCTGATGTTGGAGTTTTAATATGTGTTTAATATGTCATTGAACATGGATGTTTATCATTGCTCAAGCTGTTTCAAAATGTCTTTAAGTGATCTTAAGCTTCAAAGGTTTCTGTAAATGCTTGTTAATTCTTGCATTGTTATTTCTTCCTAATTAAACACTCTTAACTACACATTTTTGGGGTGGGGTCAGGAGCTTAGTTAACAGGTTTTATTTGCAGGTTTTAACTGCAGTTTGTTATTCATGTTTTGATACTGAGATTAAGAAGCTGTCATATCTATGCATAGAACTGCTAATGTTGGAGTTGTAATGTGTGTAATATGTCATTGAACATTGATGCTTAAGCTGTTTAAACTATTTTGAAGTGATCTTAAGCATCATAGGTTTCTGTAAGTGCTTGTTATTTCTTGCATTGTTATTTCTCCCTAATAAAAGACTCTTAACTGCACATTGCCATGCTATTATTTTGTCACATTATAACAGTAAAATGTAATTTAATTAAAATGAATTACCAGCACTGCATACAACAAGTAAAATGTATTTAAAAGAACTGGTTATACTGCATTATATTACCGATATCATTTTCGTAAGTAAAAATTACTCAAGTCAATGAGTACAGGTTACTGGTACTGTAACTACAATTACAGGTCAAGTTACATGTATTTATTTGGTTTGTTAATTTTACTTAACTTAGTTAAGTAGTTTTACTTAATTTCCATATGTGTTCAATTTACCTGGTAAATGTTTGTGCAAGAACTTGTTATATTTATTGTTTTTTTCAGTGTAGAAAAGGAAAGACAGAACAATACACAGATCCTTATAATACTATCCTTACAGAAAAGGACCATTGTGGATAATCACATGATTCACCTGTAAGACTGACCTTTTTCTTTGTATTTAATAATCTTTTTCCAATTGCAGGTCAGATATTTGTATTTTTCTAATCATTTTTTCCCAAATAATTATTCATTCATTCATTCATTGTCTACCGCTTATCCGATCTGTTCTCGGGTCACGGGGATCTCAGGCGTCATTGGGCATCAAGGCGGGATACACCGTGGACGGAGTGCCAACCCATCGCTGGGCACACACACACACACATTCACTCACGCAATCACATAAACTCAACTCAAGGGGGCTGAGAAAAAAAAAATACAATTTTTAAAAAAGACAATTACTAACAGAGCAGTTTTGTCTCTTGTAGCGACCAAAGATGGAATGATGCTGAAATGTAAACTGGATTGTATAACATGTGGGTGGGATATTACAGAAAATAAAACATAATAATAAAAAATTAAATCAACATGCAAGATTTGAATAAAGATTTCTCTAAAAAATCTCTGTGAAACAGTTGTGGTATGGCAAAATGACAAATATGAACAATTAGCTCAAATGATGGCCTGTCTACAAATTTTAACCTTAATAAAGTCCTCATTCATAACATAGAGTTTAAATTAAGTTGAAATATTAATTACCTCTTGTGTGTAAACACTGAAAATGTTAGTTTTCAAATGTTATTGTTGCTATTTTATATATATAAGCCAATGTTTCATCACCTAGTGGTGAAAATCTGCTACAAGACCTACTGGGGCAGGACCCACGCTGCCCAATTGCCTCCTCTATGAACATTTTCAGGACAGGAAATGACAGAGCTGCAGATAGTACACCAAAATGGTCTCGTTGAGAAATGCTTCTTGGCAGCCATCTTGTTTTACAGAAAACATTTGGAATGAAATGTATTATATTTCTGCAAACAAAGGCAAAATGTAAGTGCTGACGACGTGTCTGTGCTGCACAGAAACATTTCTATTATAAGATTTATTGCAAAGATTGAAAGAGGGGACTGGGGAATAAGGAGTGAATACTGGCTTTACATCAGAGATGTGTACCATGGCGCTGTTGTTTTCTATGGAACAGCTTTGGGAGGGAGGGAAGGAAGGGAGGGAAGGAAGGAAGGTGTCTGAGAAATTTTAAATGTACTTTTATGCTCACTTTTAACATAATACTCTGCTTAAAATAGTATTCATCTTACAGTATTCAACTAATATTCTTATAGTATTCAATTATAACTTAAGAGCAGGCTTGGCCTAATGTAAAAATATGATAATCAAGCATAACCATAAGTATTAATGTGCTAGTGTAATAGCATAGCATATCATATGATTATGTAATCTTCGTAAACACCAGGCTTAGCTTAAAGTAAAATAAAATAAAGCCATAAAATAAAATAAAATGATAACGCTTAAAGGCTCAAGGCCTAGACAGTGTTATCTGTAACATAAAAACAATAAGTGCAGACACAGAAAGTACAGAGGATGTGGAATCAGTACAATGCAAAAGCTTGCATATTGTCTAGCCAAAAAAAAGGAGAAGTGCAACTAACTAAAAATAATCATTTAATAATATATCAATGGCTTGGAGACATAGACTCACACAGACTGACAGACTCGTGATACAAGGTATCAACTGTGAAGTCAAGATGATCTGTAAGATCTGTAGGGTCAGTGTGAAGGTCTAAAGTCAAACAAAGCTGATAGTGATGTCAGGGAAATTTAATGATAAATCTTTCAAACAGCAATATGTAGGGGAAATTCATGCTTATCTTCAAAGTAGTAATAACTCATTTAAAAGCAGTGGTATCTATTATCCTATCATCTAGCTAATGGCTAAGCTTATGACAATCAGTATAGTATCAGTATAGTATAACCTCTGATAGTATGTATATGCAGCAATAATAAAATTATAAAAATAGAATATAATAACAGTAACCACGCTGAGATTGGAAAAAGAGAGAAAAGACATTTAGTGAAAACAGTTGGAGCTTACAGCTTAAAATTGCAGTTTAGTAGGTCAGGCAACCCAATGGGATCGTTGAATTGGCTGACCGGCCGATTGAGCTAATGGAAAAATTGGATGAGTAAGGTGCATATCATGTGGCTGTTTAATCTTAAAACGCAGGTTATTTAATCTTAAAATGCAGGTTATGAAACGCTTAAAAGCTTAAAGGCAAAAATAAAAACTAGACAGGAGGAAACAGACTAGACAGTGTGGTTACGAAATAACTGCAAAACTTGCTTTGCACCGTGCTATGAATAAAATGCGGAAGAACATGGAACCGTAATGCTGACTTTACATTTACATTTCATTTACATTTCTGGCATTTGGCAGACGCTCTTATCCAGAGCGATGTACAAAAGTGCTTTAGTTCTCAGTCAATGAATACATTAACACTGGTTCAATAGGACACAAACTTGGGATACCATTAGCCTAAACTGAGTTGGTTTTTTTTGTTTTTTTTTTTTAAAACTTTGCAACATAATACATTAACAGGGAAAAATTAGAGCTAGTTTAAGTACTTCAGGAAGAGGTAAGTCTTCAGTTGCCGTTTGAAGACCGTCAGAGACTCGGGCATACGGATACCTAGGGGAAGTTCGTTCCACCACCTTGGTGCCAGAACAGAGAAGAGTCCAGATGTATACCTACCTTTTACCCTGAGAGATGGTGGGACCAGTCGAGCAGTGCTAGTGAATCTGAGTTTAGCGAGGTGCAGTGCGAGGAGTGATGGGAGCTTTGAGGTAAGATGGTGCTGGTCCATTCTTGGCTTTGTAGGCAAGCATTAGTGTTTTGAATCTGATGCGTGCAGCTACCGGAAGCCAGTGGAGGGAACACAGCAGTGGGGTGGTGTGGGAGAACTTAGGCAGGTTGAAAACAAGTCGTGCAGCTGCATTTTGGATCATTTGCAGTGGGCGAATTGCGTTCAAAGGTAGACCTGCCAGAAGAGAGTTGCAGTAGTCCAATCTCGAAATGACCAGAGAATGAACAAGCACCTGAGTAGCCTGTGTGGATAGAAATGGCCGAATCCTTCTGATGTTGTACAGAAGAAACCGACATGAGCGTGTCACATTAGTGACATGGGAGGAAAAGAATAGTTGATTGTCCATGGTTACCCCAAGGTTGCGAGCAGTGGCTGAAGGGGTTGTTCAGAGATATCGCAAGGTCTTAGGCTGGGGATGGATCACCTGGGATGATCAGTAGCTCAGTTTTGCTGGGATTGAGTTTCAGCTGATGAGCAATCATCCAAGATGAAATGTCCACCAGACACGCTGAGATCCGAGCAGAAGCCATGGTATCTGAGGGAGGGAAGGAGAAGATAAGTTGGGTGTCATCGGCATAGCAGTGGTATGAAAATCCATGTGAGGATATAACTTTGCCAAGAGAGTGAGTATTAGAGGGAGAAAAGAAGAGGACCAAGTACTGAGCCTTGCGGGACACCAGTAGAGAGTCTGCGTGGAGCAGAGTTCCATGTTACCTGATATGAGCAACCATCCAGGTAGGAAGCAAACCATTCCCATGCTGTTCCACAAATTCCAAGACTCTTGAGAGTGGACAAGAGAGTCTTGTGGTTTACTGTGTCAAATGCTGCAGACAGGTCGAGGAGGATGAGGACCGATGACAGTTTGGCTGATCTAGCAGCATGTAGTTTCTCAGTGACTGCCAAAAGGGCAGTCTCTGTGGAATGTGCTGCTTTGAAGCCAGACTGGTTGGGGTCATGGAGGTTATTCTGCATGAGATAGTCAGATAGCTGAATTTTTGAAAGGAATGAGAGAAGTGATACCGGTCTGTAGTTGTTGATGTCTGAGGGATCCAGTGCAGGTTTCTTCAAGATGGGGATGACCCTGGCTTTCTTATAGACAGTTGGAACATGACCAGATGTTAAGGTTTGATGACCAGATGTTAAAGTTTGCACATTGCAAGTTTGCAATGTGCAAACTTGCAAACATCTAGAAAAAGTCAATATTATGTCAGAGGTCACAAGGAGGTGCAGAGAACATCGTGTTCAAAGAATCTGCGATATGTCCACTTGGAGGGGACTCTGAGTTCCGACAAAGGAAGGAAGACAGAAAGGCAGAAAGTGTTCTCGTCCAACAACAATACCTGCTCTCACAAATGTGTTTCTAGAGGAATGGTCAACAGTTCCCATAAACACACTCCTAAACCTTGTGAAAAGCCTTCCCAGAAGAGTTGAAGCTGTTATCTCTACAAAGGACATGCCAAATTTATATAACATTCACGTGCATGTAAAGGCAGACGTCCCAGTTTTGGCCTGGCTTGCAGTCTCCACTCTAATTCATCCCAAAGGTGTTCTATTGGGTTGAGGTCAGGACTCTGTGCAGGCCAGTGAAGTTCCTCCACACCAAACTCGCTCATCAATGTCTTTATGGGCCTTGCTTTGTGCACTGGTGCGCAGTCATGTTGGAACAGGTAGGGGAATGGAAATGGCACCCCGCAAAAAGTTTGTGATCCAAATGGTCTGTACGGGGAACAAGGATTGTGTGTTCTGTGTAATTGAACAAATGAATAATTTATCTTAAATTAATTTTTCTTAACTATATTTAAGACATTTTTCTCATAAAAATCTATAAACTTTGTTAAACTATAATATTGTGCTCCAGCTGAAGCCATGCTTGCTGATATTGTGGTCTATAACTCCTCCCCAAATGTCCCTCTGCCCTGTATCATCACCAAGGTATTTTTCAGTCAGAACTCCTTTCACACTGCACGACTCATTGGCGACTCGCTCAGATCGCGTGTTTGGTAATTCACACTGTGTGAATTACCAAGTGCACAAGCTCTGATTTTGGGCATTTGTCGGTGACTTTGCAAAACTAGTTGGCGACTGAAAATCAGAGCTAAAATCGTGCAATGTGAACTCGGAATAAGGGGCCAAGCCCAATACCCTGAAAAACAACACCTGAATGTAATGATTTGGAGGGGTGTCCCAAAACTTTTGGCAATATAGAGTACACCAAAGCACCAGGTTACTAAGTTAGTCTCTTGACTTAACTTAGTAACTAATACTACAGTACTTTAACACACATTTAACTCACAACAAAAAAATAACAATTAACAGAATTTATTTACAAAAATACAAATGTATACTTAAATGAAGGTAATAAATAGAAAGATAATAAATAAGAACTATGTACATTGTCTTCTACAAAAAATAATATACAGTTTTACACAACCTCAAGTACAATGTAGTTACACAAATGCTACATGGTCCTTTAAACATTCTTTTGTCTACTAGTAAAATAAACAAGCTCGCAAAATATTTTAGTCAAATGTCTTTTGAGCTACACAACACACAAACACGTAGGAAACTCTTGTGCTCAACTTTGGTGGGACAATTACAGTAAAAACAAAATCAAACACTTGTAAGGAAATAAAGAAACTCAAATAAAGTAAATTTTCTTCAGTCTCAAAATAAACACATCCTCACTCGTGGTTTCAGCAACAAACCCATGATGTTCATGAATGATTCATTCTTTTTGAACGAATCCTTAACATGACTCGGGAACAACAAGTCGTCTCAGAGAGCGATTCGTTCATTTTGTATTCAAATTCAAATTTTTTTTTATTTGTCACATACACAAACATACACAGTACGATATGCAGTGAAATGCTTACACGACTGTTGTGACCTCGAAAAGGAAATAAGAAGTAAAAAGGAAATAAGAAATAGAAAGGAAGAAGGAAATAAGGCAAAAAGAAAATAAATATAAAATAAAAAAATAAAATATAAAAATCTACATTTAAATTAGAGATGAAAAAATATATAAAAAAATATTAGAAAAATGTAAAAAAAAAAAAGGTTGAACTGTAGCAGTGTGCAAATGTGCAAATAATCAAAGTGTTATGTGCAATGTGCAAATGTTCAAGTTGGTTGGTGTGTTCAAGGAAACATGAAAGTCCAATCAGTTGAGTTCTATGTGGAGTTTTGGTTGAGAGTCCGTATAGCCTGCAAGAAGAATGTTCCCCTCAGTCTCTCTGTGTTGGCCTTCAGGGAGCGGAAGCACTTTCCTGACCACAACAGAGAGAATAGTCCATTGTTGGGGTGGCTGAGGTCCTTCACGATCTTCCGGGCCTTGGTCCAGCACCGCTTGCTGTAAATTGAGTGCAGGTCAGGGAACTTGGTATGAATGATGCGTTTAGCTGATCGCACCACCCTCTGAAGAGCTCGTCCATCCTGCATGGTGCTGTTCCCGAACCAGGTCATTATGTTTCCCATCAGGATACTCTCTATGGTGTAGGAGTAAACGTTCCTGAGCGCCTTAGAGGGCAGTCTAAAGTCTTTCAAGTGTCTGAGATGGTAGAGACGCTGCCGGACCTTTTTCACCACGGTGTTGATGTGACAGGACCATGACAGGTCCTGTGTGATGTGAACACCGAGGTATCTGAAGCTGTCCACTCTCTCCACTGGGCTCTCATTGATCAGGGGGGTCTGATAATTCCCCTCCTGCTTCGTGCTGAAGTCCTTGATCAGCTCATTTGTCTTGCTGACGTTAAGGAGGAGGCTGATCCTCTGGCACCAGTTCTCCAGATTCCTAATCTCCTCCAGGTAGACCGTCTCATTGTTGTCAGAGATCAGTCTAACCACAACTGTGTCATCAGCAAACTTGATGGTGATGGAGTTGTTAGTGGCCACGAAGTCATACGTGTACAATGAATACAGCAGGGGGCTCCGAACACAACCCTGGGGGGCTCCAGTGCTGAGGATGAGGAAGACTGAGACATGTCTGCCTATCCTTACTGCCTGTGGTCTGCCGGTTAGTAAATTGGAGATCCACTGACACAGGAATGGGCTGAGTCCCAGGTGCTGCAGCTTGGTGGTGATTATTTAGGGAATTATATTGTTAAATGCTGAACTGTAGTCAACAAAGAGCATATTAACATAAATCCCCTTTCTAGTGTCCAGGTGAGGTAGTGATGTGTGAAGGAGGTGAGAAATGGCATCATCTGTTGAGTGGTTCGGGCGGTAGGCAAACTGTAGCGTGTGTGTCAGGTGAAGTCTTTGACAAGTTGCTCCAAGCATTTCATCACTGCTGAGGTCAGGGCTACAGGGTGGTAGTCATTGAGGGAAGCAGGATGGGTTTTCTTCAGGACAGGAACAATGATGGACTCTTTGAAGCATGTGGGGATTATCGACTGGATTAAGGAGAGGTTGAATATCTCAGTGAACACGGGTGCTAGCTGGTCAGCGCAGGCTCTGAAGACGTGACCTGAGATTCCGTCTGGTCCTGCTGCTTTCCTCATGTTCCTGAAAGCTCTCCTTACATCATGCTCGGAGATGATGAATGTGTTTTCGGTCTTGGCATTCTCTTCTTGTCTGCAGCCACTAGCATTAGCTTTAGCATTAGCATTAGCCTTAGCATCGATAGCTGCAGCCTCTGGAGCAGAGAGGGTTAAGGGCCTTGCTCATGAGCCCTACAATGGCAGCTTGGCAATGCAGTGCAGTGGCCAGGTCACTGTAATGCGAAGTCAGCCTTCGTGACTGCTCACCTGTCATCCCTACAGAAGTGCTGAGAGGAAACGGATGATCGTTTAGCTAGAAGTGTGAACCCATATCTGGTTCATTAGGAGAAATTGCACAAAGATGGAATGGAAATAGATTCTTCTTAAAAGCATCAAGAAGCGAGAGACAATAGGTAGATATACAGGAAGTGAAAAGCATGAGAAATCATGATATAAGGAAAAAAAACAGGAACAAGGCCAAGAAAATAAACTTTGTTGTGCATATAATTAACCCCTGACCTTTATTCACACTGGGTCATAAAATAGTTTATTTATAATTAACAAATGATAATATTAATCTTCTTCTTCTTCTTCTTTCGGCTTTTCCCTTCAGGGGTCGCCACAGCGAATCATCTCTCTCCACCTATCCCTATCTTCTGCATCCTCAACACGTGCACCCACTAGCTTCATATCCTCATTTATTCCATCCATATACCTCCTCTTTGGCCTTCCTCTTTGCCTCCTGCCTGGCAGCTCCATGTCCAACATTCTCCTACCAATATACTTACTCTCCCTCCTCTGAACATGTCCAAACCATCTTAATCTGGCCTCCCTAACTTTGTCCCCCAAACGTCCAACATGAGCTGTCCCTCTGATGTACTCATTCCTAATCCTGTCCAATCTTGTCACTCCCAAAGAGAACCACAACATTTTCAGCTCTGCTACCTCTAGCTCTGACTCCTGTCTCTTCCTCAGTGACACTGTCTCTAAACCATACAGCATGGCTGGTCTCACCACTGTCCTGTACACCTTCCCCTTGATTCTCGCTGATATTTTCTGATCACACAGAACTCCCGACACCTTTCTCCACCCATTCCAACCTGCCTGCACTTGCTTCTTTACCTCTTTCCCACACTCTCCATTACTCTGGACTGTTGACCCCAAGTACTTAAACTCCTGTACCTTCTTCACCTCTTCACCCTGTAACCTTACTGTTCCACTTCCCTCCCTTACATTCACACACATGTACTCAGTCTTACTACAACTGACTTTCATTCCTCTTCTCTCCAGCGCAAACCTCCACCTCTCCAGGTTTTCCTCCACCTGCTCCCTGCTCTCACTACAGATCACAATGTCATCTGCAAACATCATTGTCCATGGAGACTCCTGTCTGATCTCCTCTGACAACTGGTCCATCACTATAGCAAACAGGAAGGGGCTCAGAGCCGATCCCTGATGCAGTCCCACCTCCACTTTGAACTCCTCTGTCTGACCTACAGCACACCTCACCACTGTCCTGCTCCTCTCATACATGTCCTGCACCACTCTGACATACTTCTCTGCTACTCCTGACTTCCTCATACAGTACCACAGCTCTTCTCTTGGCACCCGGTCATACGCTTTCTCCAAGTCTACAAACACACAGTGCAACTCCCTCTGACCATCCCTATACTTCTCCATCAAAATTCTCAGAGCAAAAATTGCATCTGTTGTGCTCTTTCTGGGCATGAAGCCATACTGCTGCTCACAAATTTCCACTACCTTCCTTAACCTAGCTTCCACTACTCTTTCCCATAGCTTCATTGTATGGCTCATCAACTTTATCCCCCTATAGTTACTGCAACTCTGCACGTCACCCTTATTCTTAAAGATCGGCACTAACACACTTCTCCATTCCTCAGGCATCCTCTCACTCTCTAAAACCCTGTTGAACAAACTAGCTAAAAATTCCACTGCTGCCTCTTCCAGACACTTCCAGACCTCCACCGGGATGTCGTCAGGACCAACTGCCTTTCCACTTTTCATCCTCTTCAAAGCCCTCCTGACTTCATCTTTTCTAATCTTATCTACTTTCTGTTCCACAGAGTTCACCCCTTCTACTCTTTTTTCCCTCTCATTTTCCTCATTCATCAGCTCCTCAAAGTATTCCTTCCATCTCCTCTGTACACTCTCCTCACTTGTGAGCACCCTTCCATCTCTATCCTTAATAACTCTAACTTGCTGCACATCCTTCCCATCTCGATCCCTCTGCCTAGCTAACCTGTACAAGTCCTTCTCTCCTTCTCTAGTGTCTAACCTAGTGTACAACTCGTCATATGCCTTCTTCTTGGCCTTAGACACCTCCCTCTTCACTCTGCCCTGTAACTCCTTGTATTCCTGTCTATTCTCTTCAGTCCTGTCCATGTCCCACTTCTTCTTGGCTAACCTCTTCCTCTGGATACTATCCTGAACTTCCCCATTCCACCACCACAATCTCTTTCAGATTGCCTCTTCTACATAGGATGTAGTCTACCTTTGTTCTCCTACCTCCACTCATGTAAGTCACTCTATGCTCCTCCCTCTTCTGAAAATAAGTGTTAACCACACCCATGTCCATCCTCTTAGCAAAGTCCACTACCATCTGTCCTTCAAGGTTCCTTTCCTTAACTCCAAACTTGCCCATCACCTCCTCATCACCTGTGTTCCCCTCACCAACATGTCCATTAAAATCCGCTCCTATCACCACTCTCTCACCTGTGGGAATACTCTCCATCACCTCATCTAATTCACTCCAGAATCTCTCTTTCTCCTCTAACTCACAACCTACCTGTGGGGCATAACCACTAACAACATTCAACATCACCCCTTCAATCTCTAACTTCAGACTCATCACCCTGTCTGACACTCTCTTCACCTCCAGGACATTCCTCACAAACTCCTCCTTCAGGACCACACCTACCCCATTTCTCTTACTATCCACACCATAATAAAACAGCTTGAATCCTGCTCCTATACTACAAGCCTTGCTACCCTTCCACCTGGTCTCCTGTACACACAGTATATCCACCTTCCTTCTCGCCATCACATCAGCCAGCTCTCTACCTTTCCCTGTCATAGTACCAACATTCAGAGTTCCTATTCTCAATCCTACACTCTTACCTTTCCTCTTCTCTCTCTGTCTGTGCACTCTCCTCCCTCCTCTACTTCTTCGACCAACAGTAGCCCAATTTCCACCGGCGCCCTGTAGGTCAACGGCGCCGATGGTGGTCGTTGTTAACCCGGGCCTCGACCGATCCGGTATTAAATTTGTACTGACGATTCGCATGGTTAAATTTGGCAATGTTTTACGCCGGATGCCCTTCCTGACGCAACCCTCTCTATTTATCTGGGCTTGGGACCGGCACAGAAGTCACTGGTCTGTGACCCCCATGGCTAGATTAACAAATGATAATTTTAATATTTAATAAAAACCAAAAATTATGATGTTGACTGATTGAAGTCTGTTGTGAAACAAAAATTTCTCAAAAAGCTCATTTTGAACTAACTATTAACAACGTAGGGTTTAGGATCGACATTGTACCATGAATCTTTTCAGAAAATAAATGTACAATGGATTAAAAAAAATGTATACACACCCCTGTTAAAAAAATGACCAGATTTTGTGTAAAAAATTAATATATATATTAGCAGCAAGTGAACATTTTGTTCTTATAGTTGATGTGTTAGAAGCAGGAACAATGGTCAAGCGTAAGGATTTGAGCAAGTTTGACAAGGGCCAAATTGTGATGGCTAGACCACTGGATCAGAGCATCTCCAAAATTGCAGCTCTTGTGGGGAGTTCCTGGTATGCAGTGGTCAGTATCTATCAAAAATGGTCCAAGGAAGGAACAGTGGTGCACTTGCGACAGGGTCTCACAGTGCTTCCAAAACAGCACAAAAAATTCTGTTTCCAAATGAACACAGGGTTTCTTTCCCATTCCCATCTGATTTGAACATGAAAATCACTGAATCAAAATAACAAGAAATTAGAAAAAGTGTGTATTAAATACGGTGTATAAAATCGATTAGTAATCTAGCCATGGGGGTCACAGTCCAGTGACTTCTGTGCCGGTCCCAAGCCCGGAAAAATAGAGAGGGTTGCGTCAGGAAGGGCATCCGGCGTAAAACATTGCCAAATTTAACCATGCGAATCGTCAGTACGAATTTCATACCGGATCGGTCGAGGCCCGGGTTAACAACGACCGCCATCGGCGCTGTTGACCTACAGGGCGCCGGTGGAAATTGGGCTACTGTTGGTCGAAGAAGTAGAGGAGGGAGGAGAGTGCACAGACAGAGAGAGAAGAGGAAAGGTAAGAGTGTAGGACTGAGAATAGGAACTCTGAATGTTGGTACTATGACAGGGAAAGGTAGAGAGCTGGCTGATGTGATGGAGAGAAGGAAGGTGGATATACTGTGTGTACAGGAGACCAGGTGGAAGGGTAGCAAGGCTCGTAGTATAGGAGCAGGATTCAAGCTGTTTTATTATGGTGTGGATAGTAAGAGAAATGGGGTAGGTGTGGTCCTGAAGGAGGAGTTTGTGAGGAATGTCCTGGAGGTGAAGAGAGTGTCAGACAGAGTGATGAGTCTGAAGTTAGAGATTGAAGGGGTGATGTTGAATGTTGTTAGTGGTTATGCCCCACAGGTAGGTTGTGAGTTAGAGGAGAAAGAGAGATTCTGGAGTGAATTAGATGAGGTGATGGAGAGTATTCCCACGGGTGAGAGAGTGGTGATAGGAGCGGATTTTAATGGACATGTTGGCGAGGGGAACACAGGTGATGAGGAGGTGATGGGCAAGTTTGGAGTTAAGGAAAGGAACCTTGAAGGACAGATGGTAGTGGACTTTGCTAAGAGGATGGACATGGGTGTGGTTAACACTTATTTTCAGAAGAGGGAGGAGCATAGAGTGACTTACAAGAGTGGAGGTAGGAGAACACAGGTAGACTACATTCTATGTAGAAGAGGCAATCTGAAAGAGATTAGTGACTGTAAAGTGGTAGTGGGAGAGAGTGTAGCCAGACAGCATAGGATGGTGGTGTGGAGGATGACTTTGATGGTCTGTAAGACGAAGAGGTCAAAGATAGAGAAGAAAACCAAGTGGTGGAAGCTGAAAAAGGAGGAATGTTGTGAGGAATTTAGACAGAAGTTGAGGCAGGCTCTGGGTGGTCAGGTAGTGCTGCCAGATGACTGGGAAACTACAGCAGAAGTGATCAGGGAGACAGGGAGAAAGGTGCTGGGTGTGTCATCTGGAAGGAGGAAAGAAGATAAGGAGACTTGGTGGTGGAATGAAGGGAAATTCAGGATAGTATCCAGAGGAAGAGGTTAGCCAAGAAGAAGTGGGACATGGACAGGACTGAAGAGAATAGACAGGAATACAAGGAGTTACAGCGCAGAGTGAAGAGGGAGGTGTCTAAGGCCAAGCAGAAGGCATATGAAGAGTTGTACACTAGGTTAGACACTAGAGAAGGAGAGAAGGACTTGTACAGGTTAGCTAGGCAGAGGGATCGAGATGGGAAGGATGTGCAGCAAGTTAGAGTTATTAAGGATAGAGATGGAAGGGTGCTCACAAGTGAGGAGAGTGTACAGAGGAGATGGAAGGAATACTTTGAGGAGCTGATGAATGAGGAAAATGAGAGGGAAAAAAGAGTAGAAGGGGTGAACTCTGTGGAACAGAAAGTAGATAAGATTAGAAAGGATGAAGTCAGGAAGGCTTTGAAGAGGATGAAAAGTGGGAAGGCAGTTGGTCCTGATGACATCCCGGTGGAGGTCTGGAAGTGTCTGGGAGAGGCAGCAGTGGAATTTTTAGCTAGTTTGTTCAACAGGGTTTTAGAGAGTGAGAGGATGCCTGAGGAATGGAGAAGAAGTGTGTTAGTGCCGATCTTTAAGAATAAGGGTGACGTGCAGAGTTGCAGTAACTATAAAGGGGGATAAAGTTGATGAGCCATACAATGAAGGTATGGGAAAGAGTAGTGGAAGCTAGGTTAAGGAAGGTAGTGGAAATTTGTGAGCAGCAGTATGGCTTCATGCCCAGAAAGAGCACAACAGATGCAATTTTTGCTCTGAGAATTTTGATGGAGAAGTATAGGGATGTCAGAAGGAGTTGCACTGTGTGTTTGTAGACTTGGAGAAAGCGTATGACAGGGTGCCAAGAGAAGAGCTGTGGTACTGTATGAGGAAGTCAGGAGTAGCGGAGAAGTATGTCAGAGTGGTGAAGGACATGTATGAGAGGAGCAGGACAGTGGTGAGGTGTGCTGTAGGTCAGACAGAGGAGTTCAATGTGGAGGTGGGACTGCATCAGGGATCGGCTCTGAGCCCCTTCCTGTTTGCTATAGTGATGGACCAGTTGTCAGAGGAGGTCAGACAGGAGTCTCCTTGGACAATGATGTTTGCAGATGACATTGTGATCTGTAGTGAGAGCAGGGAGCAGGTGGAGGAAAACCTGGAGAGGTGGAGGTTTGCGCTGGAGAGAAGAGGAATGAAGGTCAGTCGTAGTAAGACTGAGTACATGTGTGTGAATGAAAGGGAGAGAAGTGGAACAGTAAGGTTACAGGGTGAAGAGGTGAAGAAGGTACAGGAGTTTAAGTACTTGGGGTCAACAGTCCAGAGTAATGGAGAGTGTGGGAAAGAGGTAAAGAAGCAAGTGCAGGCAGGTTGGAATGGGTGGAGAAAGGTGTCGGGAGTTCTGTGTGATCAGAAAATATCAGTGAGAATCAAGGGGAAGGTGTACAGGACAGTGGTGAGACCAGCCATGCTGTATGGTTTAGAGACAGTGTCACTGAGGAAGAGACAGGAGTCAGAGCTCGAGGTAGCAGAGCTGAAGATGTTGAGGTTCTCTTTGGGAGTGACAAGATTGGACAGGATTAGGAACGAGTACATCAGAGGGACAGCTCATGTTGGACGTTTGGGGGACAAAGTTAGGGAGGCCAGATTAAGATGGTTTGGACATGTTCAGAGGAGGGACAGTGAGTACATTGGTAGGAGAATGTTGGACATGGGGCTGCCAGGCAGGAGGCAAAGAGGAAGGCCAAAGAGGAGGTATATGGATGTAATAAATGAGGATATGAAGGTAGTGGGTGCAAGGGTTGAGGATGCAGAAGATAGGGATAGGTGGAGAGAGATGATTCGCTGTGGCAACCCCTGAAGGGAAAAGCCGAAAGAAGAAGAAGATGAAGCTAGTGGGTGCAAGTGTTGAGGATGCAGAAGATAGGGATAGGTGGAGAGAGATGATTCGCTGTGGCGACCCCTGAAGGGAAAAGCTGAAGGAAGAAGAAGAAGAAAATCGATTAGTATTGAAATAAATAAATAAATAAATATGCCACAGTACAGTTTGTACACAAATATAAACAAAATTAAAGTTAATCTCGCAAATTCATGCAGAAGGGGAAATAGATAATTGACTTAAATTGGAAAGTAATTTCTATCATTAGCAGTTCATTATCGAGAGCGCACAAATATCACAGTCCATTATATTGAATGAATTAAAATCTTTTTAATAACACCAGTTAACACAAATTTTTTTTTTCTCCAGAAAATAAGTCAAAGCAAAATCAAGGTATAAGTATTTTAAATAAATAAATAAATAAATAAATAAATAAATAAAATTTACCCTTCAGGTAACACTCTTCTCATAGTGCTTCCAAAACAGCGATGATTTTTTTCTGCATTTTTTCCCTGGCAGTTATCCAAAATTCCAAAAGAGCATGAGCTGCCCGTAGTGTTCAAAGTTAAAAAGAAGAAGGGATTTTGTGTTGGTGGTGAGGGCCATTTCCACTGATCATTCTTGAGATGTTTCTACAACTTGATTGGAATCCACCTGTGGTAAATTCAGTTGATTGAACATGATTTGGAAAGGCACACACGTGTCTATATAAGGTCCCACAGTTAACAGTGCATGTCAGAGCACAAGCCAAGCCATGAAGTCCAAGGAATTGTCTGTAGACCTCTGAGACAAGATTGTATTGAGGCCCAGATCTGGGGAAGGGTACATAAACATTTCTGCAGCATTGAAGGTCCCAGTGAGCACAGTGGCCTCCATCATCCGTAAATGGAAGAAGTTTGGAACCACCAAAACTCTTCCCAGAGCAGACCGCCCGGCCAAACTGAGTGATCAGGGGAGAAGAGCATTAGTCAGGGAAGTGACCAAGAACGAGATAATCACTCTGAAAGAGCTCCAGCGTTTCTCTGTGGAGAGAGGAGAACCTTCCAGAAAAACAATCATCTCTGCAGGACTCCACCAATCAGGCCTGTATGGTAGAGGGGCCAGACAGAAGCCACTCCACAGTAAAACACACATGACATCCTGCCTGGAGTTTGCCAAAAGGCACCTGAAGGACTCTCAGACCATGAGAAACAAAATTCTCTGGTCTGAAGAAACAAAAATTGAACTCTTTGGCCTGAATGGCAAGCGTCATGTCTGGAGGAAACCAAGCACCGCTCATCACCTGGCCAATACCATCCCTACAGTGAAGCATGGTGGTGGCAGCATGTTGGTGGCAGATGTTTTTCAGTGGCAAGAGCTGGGAGACTAGTCAGGATTGAGGGAAAGATGAATGCAGCAATGTACAGAGACATCCTTGATGAAAACCTGCTCCAGAGCACACTGGACTTCAGACTGGGGTGACGGTTCATGCACACAGCCAAGATAAGTGGCTACAGGACAACTCTGTGAATGTGAGTAGCCCAGCCAGACCCCAGACTTGAACCTGACTGAACATCTCTGGAGAGATCTGAAAATGGCTGTGCACTGACACTCCCCATCCAACCTGATGGAGTCTGAGAGGTCCTGCAAAGAAGAATGGTAGAAACTGCCCAAAAATAGGTGTACCAAGCTTGTAGCATCATGCTCAAAAAGACTTGAGGCTGTAGTTGATGCCAAAGGTGTTTCAACAAAGTATTGAGCAAAGGCTGTGAATACTTATGTACATGTGATTTTTTGTTTTTTATTTTTAAGAAATTTTCAAAGATTTCAAACAAACTTCTTTCATGTTGTCATTA
Organism: Hemibagrus guttatus; assembly: GCA_033459395.1. Classification (NCBI taxonomy): domain Eukaryota; kingdom Metazoa; phylum Chordata; class Actinopteri; order Siluriformes; family Bagridae; genus Hemibagrus; species Hemibagrus guttatus. The sequence continues at coordinate 24,332,551 of JAUCMX010000011.1, forward strand.
TGGGGTATTGTTTGTAGAATTCTGAGAAAAATAATGAATTTAATCCATTTTGGAATAAGGCTGTAACATAACAAAATGTGGAAAAAGTGAAGTGCTGTGAATACTTTCTGGATGCACTGTATATAAATACAGTACTGAGGTGAAAACCCATTATGAAAATAAATTTAAACTGCAGTATTAGACACAAGGCCAAAAAGAGAAAGTTTCAAAGTCTGGAAGGGTAGAAAGAGAGAACATGATCAAGGCAAAGAAAACACCAAACAGCATAGATTATCTGGCAACCACAGGCTTTGTGGCTTGTGTTTTAAATCAAACGAGCCAGAAACAGATCCTGGATGGATCTCCAGTCTATCTCAGGCCATCGTGCCCACACACACGTTCAAGCCTAGAGGCAATATAGCACAACCAAACTAACTACTGGCATTGTTTTTGGGGGGTAAGAGGTTGGAGACACCAGAGGTTGGAGAGGAAACCCCACTTATCCATGAGAAGAAGTTGGATTTAACCGTATATATGAGATCAGGGTCAATCTGAAATGCCTGGAGCTGTGAGCTGCTTGCTTATTTACTATATTTATTTACTATATTTGCTAGCTTTTTTACAAGTTATGATTGGAGGTGAAGACAGATACAGGTGCAGATTTTTACTGAGCTCAGTGTACAAAACTAAAACAAATCAAACAAGTACGGGCAAAACACATGAAAACTTGACATCAACAGAAGCTCGATGATAAAACAATGCAACACAAGAACTTACATAGGTAACACAGAACAGGTGTGAGTGATCACTGAGACATGTGATGTGCTCACGGATCATGCTGGGGATAACGGGTGATGTAATTCAGTGTCGATTTCAACAGAACAATGACAAGCCTATTAGATTGCTGTGTAATAATGCCTGCTGTAATCTCTTTGGGAGACCAGAGGGGAAGATAGAACAAATCCTGTAGATATAAATGATGTCCATTACTCCACTGACTCATTATACAGCTCCATCTAGTGAGAAGTTCCTGATATTACACAGCCTGTGTGGGTTTAATAACATACATCTAGGCCTATGCCTAGCTATTTTTATTAGAAAATTTGCAATATAAATCTGTAATTTTCTGACTATTGATATGTATAAAAGTGTTCATATATGTGTTTTATATATGTAAATGTATGAAGGGTGCCAATAATTATGCCACTACTGTAAATATTTAAAAGAAAAAAAGGTTTAAATATTAAATGATATGGTATTTTTGATATATTATTTCTTAATTAGAATAACTGTAATAGATTTAAAATTTAAACTTTATAGAAATAATTATTTTAAAATTGTCAAATGGAAATTGTGCTGCTTTTATTTATTCACTTCACAATCTTGGAATAATATGAATCGTGGACCCAGGACCGAATGTTTTCATGTTTCAACGATGCGTCATATGCATCGATCTAAGAATATGTTTGATACGCTGCATTTTACGCTGCAGTCTCTCAACATTAGTTTTAACAGTAAAACATATGTTAGATTTTCTACATTGAATTTCTTCTTGAAGCATGCAACAATTCTGAAGAGTTATATACATATCCTGCTCCAGAGCCAAGCTACTGTACAATAATGTGCCAAAATAACAGAAATCTGGGCCTGGTTGCTTGCCCAGGAACCTTTAATGGACCGTTACGTCTCTTCTTCACTTCCTCTCTTTATCCATCTGTTTGATATAGTGAATAGTAAGTTATGAGATCCATGCTAAAGTGTTATATTATTAGGTATGCTTATCTCACACGTGCACTCAAATACATCAAACTAAAGAAGTCGCTCAGTAGTGAAACATTTCGATCTAACTAGAAAGAAGTCCAGTTGACACGACTCAACTCCAAGGGCCTTGCTCAGGGCCCCAGCAGTGGCAGCTTGGTGGACCTGGGATTCAACCTCACAGCCGTCCCATCAGTAGACCAACACCTTAACCATTAAGCTACCACATCCTCATATCTTCATACTTTGTCATGAAGTATAGTCGCAGGTATAATAAACTTGATAAAGGTGGATTATTTTCTGTCATGCTTCTTTCCACAAAATGGCTTTGGAAGAAACGTTTAAATCAAATAGACTTCATTGGTGGAAAAAGGACAGATCAGAGAACCGGACATTTATTTTAGAAAAAGTTAGGAAAAGGTATCAACTTGTCATGAACCTAGCTGAACATTACACACTTGAAAATTACGGCTTTTGAAAGGGTGTACATTTGTGTGTGTGTGTGTGTGTGTGTGTGTGTGTGTGTGTGCGCAACAGATCATACTCCCACAAAATGCACAGTGAGAAAACAACAGTTAGTATCACTGTGCTGGAGAATTCATCTGTTTTGAAGACAGAACTTAAAGGATACTTACAGGATACTTTTGCAGACCGGGAACACCTCACAAGCGCTCTGGAGAGTTTTGAAGATGCTCTGATCCAATCATCTAGCCATCAAAATTTGGTGTCAAACTTGCTCAAATCCTTATACTTGTCCATTTTTCCTGCTTCTAACACATCAACTTTGAGGACAAAATGTTCACTAGCTGCCTAATATATCCCACCCACTAACAGGTGCCATGATGAGGAGATAATCAATGTTATTTACTTCACCTGTCAGTGCTCATCACTGTTATGCCTCATTGGTGTATATGAACACACAAAGGACAGTTGTATGTTAATGTTTATGTTACTGTGTTTTATTATATGAATTCTTCTTCTTCTTCTTCTTCTTCTTCTTCTTCTTCTTATTATTATTATTATTACTGTTGTTAGCATTAGCATTATCATTCATTTTTTGGAGGGGCAGTGATGGTTTAAGTGGTTAAGACTCTGGATTGTTGATCAAAATGTTGGGGTTCAAGCCCTAGCACCACCAAGCTCCACTGTTGGCAATTGAACAAGGCCCTTAACCCTTTCTGCTCCAGGGGGCACTGTATCATAGCTGCCCCTGTGCTCTGACCCCAACTTCCTCAGCTGGGATATGCAAAGAAAAGAATTCCACTGTAATGTATGCGTGGTAATAATAAAGGCTTCGTGCACTCAGTTCATTTATTTATCAGATTAAAGTAGAAGACTCACAATAATGTGCCAGGAAAACACACACACACACTCACTCACACACACACACACACACACACACACGCACACATATATACACAAGACACAAAATATCATTCAGAGTGACAGACATTGACACAGTTTAACTTAAAAAGGGAATTCAATTTCATATAAAATTAATTAAAATAAACTTTTGTCCATGCAGTCATTCCAGAGATTTATAATAATCTACTGAGACTTTTTTCTTAGGCGAAGAACTCGACTTCCTCATTTAAAGATTTGTCACCTTTTTATGTGCTTCCATTGCTCTGGATGTCAGATGTGGTTTATTAACCACAATGCAAGAGAGGAGAAAGCTTCATCTTTTAGTCTGATGGTGACGGTGCTCACAGCTGTGGGGGAAAATCTCTTGAAGTGCAAATGTAAAGACTGAAGTGTGAAAGGATTTGTTTCTGTTCTGCTCAGTTGTGTACACACACATGGCCTAGCAGAGATTCTCCTTCTGTCCAAAATATCTACACTTTACCAGATTTTTTAAGAGACTTGTATTAATAGGGCAATCCCTAAACCTAAAATACACATGAGGACATACATGAATTAATAAATCTTTTTAAAAAATACCTTAAAAACCCTTTTACACACACACACACACACACACACACACACACACACACAGTAGGATAAAATAATATAATCATTACTCTTAAGATATGGTAGGTGAATATTTGCTACAGATGTATATTATGTAGTAAAAATAATAATTAACTAACATAAATAAAAGATGTAAAGAGATCATTCAGATTATTACGGATTAAGTGAATAATTATAAAATTAATAAATTATGTCATGCTGTACATTTAAACTTGATCAGGACAGTTACTGATTTTTCAAAGTAAGATAAAAAAGATGTGTGAGAGGTTGGAAATCATGTGATATTGTGAATTGTGAAATCATGAAATATTCATGAATCAAGCTGAGTTCTGAAGGTGGAATCGGGTCAGTGATCTGAATGCGATTTTCAAAAGTGCAAAAAAGATCAGCTAGATGGGAAATGTGTGTTTTTCACATACAGTGGGGCAAAAAAGTATTTAGTCAGCCACCAATTGTGCAAGTTCTCCCACTTAAAAAGATGAGAGAGGCCTGTAATTTTCATCATAGGTATACTTCAACTATGAGAGACAGAATGAGAAAAAAAATCCAGAAAATCACATTGTCTGATTTTTATAGAATTTATTTGCAAGTTATGGTGGAAAATAAGTATTTGGTCAATAACAAAAGTTCATCTCAATACTTTGTTATATACCCTTTGTTGGCAATGACAGAGGTCAAACATTTTCTGTAAGTCGCCATAAGGTTTTTACACACTGTTGCTGGTAGTTTGGCCCATTCCTCCATGCAGATCTCCTCTAGAGCAGTGATGTTTTGGGGCTGTCGCTGGGCAACACGGATTTTCAACTCCCTCCAAAGATTTTCTATGGAGTTGAGATCTGGAGACTGGCTAGGCCACTGCAGGACCTTGAAATGCTTCTTACAAAGCCACTCCTTTGTTGCCCGGGCGGTGTGTTTGGGATCATTGTCATGCTGAAAGACCCAGCCACGTTTCATCTTCAATGCCCTTGCTGATGGAAGTAGGTTTTTACTCAAAATCTCACGATACATGGCCCCATTCATTCTTTCCTTTACACGGATCAGTCGTCCTGGTCCCTTTGCAGAAAAACAGCCCCAAAGCATGATGTTTCCACCCCCATGCTTCACAGTAGGTATGGTGTTCTTTGGATGCAACTCAGCATTCTTTCTCCTCTAAACACGACAAGTTGAGTTTTTACCAAAAAGTTCTATTTTGGTTTCATCTGACCATATGACATTCTCCCAATCCTCTTCTGGATCATCCAGATGCTCTCTAGCAGATTTCAGATGGGCCCGGACATGTACTGGCTTAAGCAGGGGGACACGTCTGGCACTGCAGGATTTGAGTCCCTGGCGGCATAGTGTGTTACTGATGGTAGCCTTTGTTACTTTGGTCCCAGCTCTCTGCAGGTCATTCACTAGGTCCCCCCGTGTGGTTCTGGGATTTTTGCTCACCGTTCTTGTGATCATTTTGACCCCACGGGGTGAGATCTTGCGTGGAGCCCCAGATCGAGGGAGATTATCAGTGGTCTTGTATGTCTTCCATTTTCTAATAATTGCTCCCACAGTTGATTTCTTCACACCAAGCTGCTTATCTATTGCAGATTCAGTCTTCTCAGCCTGGTGCAGGTCTACAATTTTGTTTCTGGTGTCCTTTGACAGCTCTTTGGTCTTGGCCATAGTGGAGTTTGGAGTCTGACTGTTTGAGGTTGTGGACAGGTGTCTTTTATACTGATAACGAGTTCAAACAGGTGCCATTAATACAGGTAATGCGTGGAGGACAGAGGAGCCTCTTAAAAAAAAGTTCCAGGTCTGTGAGGGCCAGAAATCTTGCTTTTTTGTAGGTGACCAAATACTTATTTTCCACCATAATTTGCAAATAAATTCTTTAAAAATCAGACAATGTGATTTTCTGGATTTTTTTTTTCTCATTCTGTCTCTCATAGTTGAAGTGTACCTATGATGAAAATTACAGGCCTCTCTCATCTTTTTAAGTGGGAGAACTTGCACAATTGGTGGCTGACTAAATACTTTTTTGCCCCACTGTAGAACTCCTTTAATCCATTAACACCAGGCAGTTTTTTTAGTTACAACTTGTTGTGTGTGTGTGTGTGTGTGTGTGTGTGTGTGTGTCTGTTTCTGTTTGTGTATGTGTATGTATGTGTGCAGTACTATTAAGAGACATAATCCTTTGTATTATCTGTAACCCTACACTCATATCTCTCTTTGTCCAGGAGTCCTCTGACATTTTTGTTTTGTAACTAGTCCCATGGGTAAAGTGTCAAGAAATCCATGTTATCTTCTGCATTTGGTGTGTGTGGCATGGGGCTGGCGAAGAGCTTCTCAGGGAGGATGGGCTCGGGATCATCATTGGTTTCCTCCAAACTGTGAATACGGGATAAGGTATCCGCTTTGATGTTCTTTGATCCGGGGCGATAAGATATGGTGAAGTTGAATCTGGTAAAAAAACAGAGCCCATCGTGCTTGATGGGGGTTCAGTCTCTTCGCGGCCCATAAGTATTCCAGGTTCTTATGGTCTGTGAGGACCACGGACGGGTGTTTTTCTCCCTTGAGCCAATGCCTCCATTCTTCCAGGGCGAGCTTGATGGTGAGCAGCTCCCGGTTGCCGATAATACGTACGTTCATAATTTACTTCCGCTGGGCTGAGTTTTCGTGAGAAGAAGGCACATGGATGAAGTTTCCGGGCGGGTTTCCCCTGCTGCTGAGACAAAACCGCTCCCACTCTGGTTGTTGATGTGTCGACCTCGACAATGAATGGGAGCTCTGGATCGGGTGAACCAAGAGGGGAGCGGTGGTGAACGCTGTCTTTAGCTTCTCGAAGGCCTGCGTGGCGGCTGGGGTCCAGGTTAGTGACTTGGGTTTGTTCCGGAGGAGGCTGGTAAGTGGGTTGGTAATGGAACTATAACCTTGAATAAACCGGCGGTAAAAGTTTGCAAAGCCCAAGAATCTTTGGAGGTCCTTCACTGATGTGGGGACGGGCCAGTTTCAGACAGCAGCTACCTTTCTCTCGTCCATGCGGACACCACTGCGGTCGATGATGTACCCGAGGAACTGTACGGTGGACTGGTGGAAAACACACTTTTCAGCCTTGAGAAAGAGGCGGTAGTCTCTCAGACGCTGGAGAACCTCCGCAACGTGTCGGTGGTGGTCAGCCATGCTCCGGGAGTAGATTAAGATGTCATCAATATACACCAGAACCGACTTGTGCAGGAACTCCCGGAGCACCTCATGCATAAAGTCATGGAACACGGAGGGGGCATTGATTAGTCCATACAGCATAACCAAATACTCGTAATGGCCAGTGGGGGTCACAAACGCGGTTTTCCACTCATCCCCCTCTCGTATCCTGATAAGGTTGTAGGCACTGCGGAGATCCAGCTTGTTAAACACAGTGGCGCCGCGGAGGTGTTCCAGTGCCGAGGGGACGAGAGGAAGGGGGTACCTGAACTTGACGGTGATCTTGTTCAAAGCTCGGTAGTCAATGCAGGGCCGCATGCCACCGTCCTTTTTCGCCACGAAGAAAAAGCTAGAAGCAGCAGGGGAGGTGGACGGGCGAATATAACCTTGGGCCAGGGCCTCCTTCCAGGAAAGGATGGGATTGTGCTGCTCCAGCCAGGGGCGTCCTAGAACCACGTCAGCCGTCGAGTCCTCCAGAACCAGCAGATAGATCTCCTCCGTGTGCAGAGCCTTGATTTGAAGGTAAAGAGGCCCTGCTAGGTAGCGTACCTGCCGGAGTGGTTTTCTAGTTACCACATGGATCTGGTAGACCTTCTGCGTGGCAGTGGTTTTGAGGCGGAGCTGGCGGCAGAATCAAGGAGCGCATTCGCTGAAAGACAGAAACCAGTGGTAGTAAGGTTGACAATGATAGTGAGTGGTTTCATCTTATTCACTATAGGCAGAAGAACACTCACCATCGGTCGCGCCGGGTGGAGGGGGCATTCCGCGACATAATGCCCCCTTCGAACGGCCACAATAGAAGCAACGATTCTGGGTCAGCCTCCTCTGCCGCTCTCTCTGTCACTCCGTGGACGAGATGCACGAGTTCTCCACTTGCATGGATTCGCCGGCTGGTTCTGGGTGGCTGACGGGATTTGGCTGGCAGAGGGTGGCGGGGAACAGCGGCTGGTCCTGGTGCTCCTCGAGACACAGCTGCATACGAGTGGCGAACCTGATGGATAGCTGGATGAACTTCTCGAGTCCGATGGAGTCCTTGTATGCAGCGAGATGCAGCCGTACGCGAGGATCAAGACCCTGATGATACGTGGTGATCAGGGCTTGCTCGTTCCAATCGCTGGCAGCCGCAAGGGTTCGAAACTGTAGGGCACTGACACTGAGACACTGACATTCCACCCTGTCTTAATCTACATAATCTCTCACCTATCGACGAGTCCCATGCTGGTTTCCCAAAAACCTCCTTGAAATGTTCGGTGAAGCTTGACAGCAAGGTTACAATAGGATTATTTTGGGTCCAGAGGGGTTCGGCCCAACGAAGGGCCTTCCCGCCGAGATGAGAGATTATGAAGGCTACTTTGGCACAATCATCGGGGTACAGGTGCGGCTGCATCTCCAGGGCCAGCGAACACTGCAGCAGGAATCCATTGCAGTCCTCCGCCGAGCCAGAGAAGGGCGCCAGGGTGGCCATGGGACTGGCGATCACAGGAGCGAAGGAGATGTCGCGGTGGAGGCGGAAGTGATCGCTGGCGGCGCGGGTGTGGAAGCGCTGGTGAGTGCGCGGCGAAGCGCCTCGATCAGCTCGTGAACGGGATCCGGAGTGCTCATCCCGATTGTTCTGGCGGTGTAGGTCCGGTCTTCTGTTACGTACAGAAGGGGACAGAGTCACAGGTACGATTTCGGTGGAGTTTATTGAACAATCAGGAGAGTGTGCAGCGTTCAGAGTGCAGGTGAGTGAGAGCTGATAAATGTTCGTGGAGATGGAGGATGCTGGAGGAGATCTGTGGCTTGGGTCATAGTAGCAGGAACGTGAAAGCAAGCAGACGTGGCGTGGGCGAAACCCCGGGGTAAGCGCTGGAAGCGAGGCGCTGCCTGAAAGAGCTGAGATCTCTAGAGACACAGAAGCAGTGGTTAGCATGAGAGTCCTAGCAGTTAACATAATACGTAGGTTTGTGTTAACGAGACCGGATGAAGACTGAGTGTTCTGAGGTGGTCTTTATAGTGCTGTGAGGGAGGGTGTTGATGATTGCCAGATGTTGCTTATCAGAACTCAGGAGAGGGAGTGCGCTGTGATTGTGTGCATGTAGAGCCTGCCGTGTCTGTGACAGTATGTCTGTGTGGGGGCGGTGGTAGGGTATATATTGTACATCATTAGGAACAGGAAACAAGTCCTATTCTATATATTTGCTTCCCAGCATAATATTTTCACACACACACACACACACACACGCAATTCTGAATTAACCGACACAGAACTGACTGTCTAATTTCATCTAATTTGGGATGATTTATAATAAGAGAGAAGAAAATGATGTGCATGTGATCAATATTTCACAAAGTGCAACATCCTAATGTTTGTAGCTCTGATCTTGCTCATTTCTTTCACACATCTTGCTCATTTGTTTTATATTAACTCTATATTATTAATTATTAAATATTAGCTATATTATTAATTATCAATAAAAATTCTGCTTAATAACATACCTAAATGACCTAGTATGGCTAATCCCTCTTTGTCTCTCTAGAACAACAGAACTCTCTAGAACATTTTTGTTAATCCATATTTATCCACATTATGCTCTGGAATTAAAGCAGCACATATGGCTAGATATTAGTAAAAAAAATACACTGAATGCTATGAAGTAGAGGCTGTGTCTGATTTCTTTCCAGCTCAGCTTGTAGATTCTCACAGCTAACAATTCAATTCAATTCAATTCAATTCAATTCAATTCAATTCAATTCCAATTAGAGCAGAGACTGCAACCCTGACCTCACAAATGCTCTTCTAGAGGAATGGTCAAAAATTCCCATAAACACACTCCTAAACCTTGTGGAAAGCCTTCCCAGAAGAGTTGAAGCTGTTATAGCTGCAAAGGGCGGGACAACTCCATATTACATTCATGTGCATGTAAAGGCAGATGCCCCAAAACTTTTGGCAACATAGTGTATGTCTAAACATGTAGTATTGCATAACATACGAGAAAGTTATTACAAATACAATTTGATTAAAAAATGTTGATAGAAATAGTGTGTGAAAGTAGTTGGTTATTAGAAATATAATTTAATTGTTGATCTGTATAATGTGAGTGTGTTATTACCTCTGAGCACATTAACTATTGGTTTTGATTTTGTTCTTTTTTGTTGCTTTATGTGCAGAAAAGACACACAAACAGGGAGGTATAAAGTCAGATTGTGTGCACTACAGTAAAACACACCTGCTGTTCATAAAGATTCAGTTTATAAAGACTCATACTGCGAGAGCTGAGAAACGGTGCAGTAAAAAAACAGGAATTTTGTTAATATTTAATATTAATAGCCTTCTCACAGCATGAATTACATCTCTACACTGAATTTTGTAATACACACAAAATATTCACAGAATTGTGTTTTGAAGTTAAAACAAATAAATATACAAATTCAAACTTGAAGACAAATGCACTTTATTTAATATTTACACAAAAAAACTACATTGCAATGTGAAAAAAAACTTCATAAATGTTCAAATACCAATCTTCTACAATCATTTATGTTTATTATTTTGATTTGTGGTTGTATCTTAAAGGTAATTATTTAATAATAATAATAATAATAATAATAATAATAATAATAATAATAATAATAATAATCACCAAAGGAGAAAAGAAGGGACAATGCTGTATTAATGAGGGCTCATAAAAATCAGTCAAAAATTCTGCAAAATTAAGCATCATTAATTACAGTTTTAAAAATTATCAAAAGTAAAACAAACTCTGAACAAACACTACTTTAAAAATGATAAATAATTCAATAATAGGACAAATTCATGATAAATAATACAGTTGAGCTCATACCTTTACATATGCTTGTTGTAAAACGTTATTTTTTTTAAAAAGAGATTATTTTTTTTTGCAGTTTATTTATTTGATCCTGCCCATAATAAGCCATTTCCTCCAGTAAAAATCCTCCCGAGTCCTGCACATTATTTACACCACATTAAGAGCCGGGGGGTGTAACCTTTTGAACAGGATGGTGTAAATTAATATTATTTTGATTTAAATATCCTATTTTCCTTTTATTACTACCCTTCACAGGATATTTACATGTTTCACAGAAGAGAAAATAAAACCAATTTACACCAATCATCCTGTCCAAAAGTTTACACACACCCATTGCTCTTAATGCATCATGTTACCTCCTTGAGGATTATTAAACATCTGGACTTTGTGTACTAGTTGTGCACAAGTCCCTCAGATGTCCTCAGGATGAAAAGATTAATCTTATCATACAGCTGCTGATGGAAAGGAGTCTGAGATGCAGGAGATGCAGAAAAAGCCAATCATCTACAGGACTTGGAGGATTTTTCTGAAGAACAGAGGCTCAGGACGAATTAAGGAGTCATGAACAGCTAGCACAAAACATGAAAACAGTCGTTAATAACTCACAGTGTTAAGAATTGAGCGTGTTTAAACTTTTTAACTGGTTCATTTGTGTAAATTCATTTATTATTGTGTCTAGTGGACTATATGTAAAGACGCGATGTAGCTTATTAGGGTTAAAACTAAATACCCAACAAAACACTATTTAAAAACAAAATCCCGCTTATTAGTAGTAACATTTTTGCAGATACTACAAGGCGTATATAAACTTATGATCTCAGCTGTGTAAATCATACTCTAAATAGTAAAACTATTGATGCTAAATGTGTTGGTGTTAACAGTTTAGCTTAGCAACGGCATTTATTTGCCTCTCGCTTCGCTCCCCGTGTCATCTCGGGTTCATTAAGAAATATAAAATATGTCTAGAAAAAGATAAAACCAGTACGGAGTTTCACAGGCATTAAGGAAGCAAAATAGATATTCACACAGACAACCTGCTCTCCCAATTCCTACATCAACTCCTCAACCTGTGCTCCACTCTCTCCGGTATACACACCTGACGCCATGCCGGAGAGATCACGCCTCCATTCCGGCCTCAGAAACAACGTCGTCCCGTATATATATATATATATATATATATATATATATATATATATATATATATATATATATATATACATTTTTTGCATGTTTTAACAGCCTTTTAACAGGAGCACTCAACAACACTCACCTCTCCTCAGCAAACCTTGCAAAACTGAAAGCTACAGACTGGAAGAGGCTGAGAACGGGTCAGTAATAAGCGAGATGACCGCAGACTTATTGAATGTCAATCAAGAACCGTAGGCTGACTTCAAGTGACCTTCAGCAACAGTGGCAAACTGAGTCTGGGGTGAAGTGCACGGCAAGAACGGTTCGAAGGAGTCTTCTACACGCAGGGCTGAAGTCATACAAAGCCAGAAAAAAGCCCTTCATCAGTGAAGAGCCAGGCTGAAGTTTGCAAAAAACCACAAGAATTGGAACTGGAGTAAGGTAATCTTTTCTGATGAGTCCAATTTTCAGCTTTGCCTGACACCCGGTCATGTTCTGGTTAGACGGAGACCTGGAGAGGCCTACAACCCACAGTGTCTTGCACCAACTGTAAAATATGGAGGAGGGTCAGTGATAATCTGGGGGTGCTTCAGCAAAGCTGGAATTGGACAGATTTGTCTTTGTGAAGGGTGCATGAATCACGCCAAGTACAGGGTTCTTCTTGAAGAACATTTGCTTCCTTCTAAGACAATGTTCCCCAACTCAGAGGATTGAATTTTCCAACAGGACAATGCACCATGCCATACAGCCAGAGCAATCAGTCTGGATGGAGGATCACCAGATCCAATCTTCAGATTTGCCACTATTTTGCAGTGGTCTAATTTTTTTCCAGACCTCTCTCTCTCTCTCTCTCTCTCTCTCTCTCTCTCTCTATATATATATATATATATGTATATATATATATATATATATATATATATATATATATATATATATATATATATATATATATAATTATAGGTATGTGCAGTTTAGATACATAAAAATGTAAAGTCTGCTGTGTAAAGAGTCAGTTGAGTATTTTCAGATAAATACCTATTAAAAAATTAATGCAATGTTAACGTGATATTGCATTTTCATTTATATCAATTTGGCAGAAGATCTTATCCAGAGAAACAATTTATCTCATTTTATACAACTAAGCATTAAGGGACTTTGTTCAGGGGCCCAACAGTGGCAGCTTGGTGTACCTAAGATTCAGTCTCACAACCCTCTCTGATCAGTAATCCTACACCTTAACCACTAAGGTGCCACATTTTTAAAAAAAAATTCCAGATGCCCGTGATTGTGAAAGTAGCCCATGCTCAGGTCTGCACTCGTTCAGGAAGTAAAATAACCTGCATGTGTTTTTTAACAGATGACAACATCATCAGTTCCCACAACACACGTTTAGCATGAGTGGCAGAAGACTTCAGGTGCCTTACTGTGTATAATAGCACCAAAATAATAATAATAAAAAACAAATCAGTCATGTTGTGCTCTCTGTGCTTCTTTGTGATGATGTAAGATGCAGGAGGAACAATTACACTTGGATTCTGATCTCAGCAAATGTATCCAGTGTGAAAATCAATCAATGTGACCCTTTATCCAAAATGAGTTTGACATCATATAGTCATATTTAAAATAACTCCCACAGCTCATCTGGCTGCTATATGAATGTAGATGAAATTGATGAAACGTCTCTCAGTAATGAAGATTCCTGTAATTCCGTCTGATGGAAAAATCCTTTCTCTCTATGGAAGCTACAGTGCCAGGCTTTATTTTTTAACTGTATTGTCAGATGAACAATGAGAATAACACAGAGCAGTCTTTATATATTATTTCCCTCATTCATATTCAAATCCTTATCACAGAGCCATTCGAATCCTTGTTGCCATGTGACTGATGATGGAACGACTTTATGCAAATATTTACATGAATGCTTATCGGGTTTATTTGTAGCAATCAGAAATATCGGTCTGTTAGAATCTCTTATGCTTCTTAGTGAAGGGAAATTACTTATAATCTGGTGTCACCCTGATTAATATGGGTTCTCTTCTGAGTCTGCTTCCTCTCAAGGTTCCTTCTTCATATCGACTTTTCAATACCACCATCACCTGAATTTTTATATTCCCGTAAAGCTGCTTTGAGACAATGTCCATTGTTCCAAGCGCAATACAAATGAAATTGAAATGAATTGAATTATTCTTGCCTATTCTTCACATAAAAGCACCTGCACTCCAGCTCACAATATCCACCAAGACAGAGCATTCTTTCAAAAGGCTCTTAAGCTATTTTCTCCCAAAGTCTCACCAGTAGCTCATTAACATAACAACGTTCTTAAAATCAGGAGTGGTGGATTTATCCATCACTGCAGAGAAGTGATGCAACGGTAGCCTTGAATATGATAACCACAGCGCTGACATGAAACGCTTTCCCACAGATGTTATAGCTGGATCTCATCCATATTATCATGCGTATGATGAAACAAATAGGAAATTTTCTCCTGCTGGAAACCCAGGATAAAATCCAGTAACAACATTTCAAAAAATTCATAAAAACAAATCACAAGGCGTTATTTTTAATCTATTGTTGTTATGTTGAGCATGATGGCTCATGATGTCTGGATTGTAAATGCCTAAATTAGAGAAACTGACAAGAATATGTAATAAGTCTTTTCCTCTAAATCAAAGAAACTCTTTGGACAGCAATATTCAGGTCAAATCTTTAAAGTCCACTTACATCAAATTCTTTGTTTGTACAGATCTGGATACACAACTAACATAACCAAACGTAGACAACAGTTACATTTTTTAATGCCATTAGTGAGATATTACAACAATAAATAAGACGACAGTGGAACTTCGTCATACGAATGCCCTCCTTTATGAATTTTCGCCTTAAGAATCGAAATTTTGCAAGAAATTTGCATTAGCATACGAAGCATTTTCGGCATATGAATAAACGGAACCAAATTCTGGCTAAGTTGCGCATACGTCCGGGAGCCGTTTAAAATTTTTTGCATCAGGAAAGCCACGGAAAGCCAACTGCAGTGAGTTTACGATTTGTTTTTTCAGTTAGAGAAAGATGTTTCGAAAGCGTCAACCCACGATACCAACGTTTCCTTCGGCATGCGTTCAAAAGCTAGGTGATTTTTTGGGCGTTTTTATTGACAGATTGGTGGGGTGGGTGGTCTGTTCTATTTTTAGCCCAGGCTTGGTGGAGCCTTGCCTTGGAATGCTTGGCTTGGGTCAGTTCTTTGTAAGCAGACATACAGTTTACATACGCTTCGTATCGGTCATATCGCTGGAAGTTTCACGGGAAAATTCGTTGGACTCCAAACATGAGAGTTATGCTTTGAATTTGATCCATGCACAATGTTCTTGTCTGCTCTGTTATCTTTGTTGACTCTTTTTTTTTCAAACCAGCCACACTGTCAGAGCTCTAATCACCAGAGCAAGGAAATAAAATAAAAAAAAGCATGAGAAAGAATGTGAAAACTTTCTGAAGAAATTTCTCAAGCCCTTTAGTGGACTAGGTTATAGTTTAGCCAAATTATTTCCGTTAATGCATTTGATTGATTGAGAGCTGCTACATAGGCCACAATGGTTCAAAGCACTGATACTGTGGACTCCTTCCAGAAGTGTTGAATAAAATCTCCTCCCATAAATAACAGCTGTATGTGTGTTTGTGTGAAGTATTTATCATAAAGGTCTCTGTGAAAGCCGAGGCTACGGGAAAGATAATATATTAAATGAGCACATTAATGATTGTGATCTGAATTATTAGTGTTGGATCTGCTGCTAGAGAAAATGAATCAGACATTCTGACCAATCAGAATCAAGAACTCAACATTGCTGTGATATAATGACACGTTACATTTTACTTGGTAAGGTATTACACTGTACAGTGCAAGAGAATACGTGTGTGTGTGTACCTCACCTGTGCAGTGCACGAGAATACATTGTGTGTGTGTTTGTGTGTGTGCATGTGAGTGTGTGTGTTTGTGTGTAGCTCACCTGTGCAGTGCATGAGAATGCATTTGTGTGTGTGTGTTTGTGTACATGTCTTTGTATATGTGTTTATGTGTTTGTGTGTGTGTGTGTGTGTGTGTGTGTTTGTGTGTAGCTCACCTGTGCAGTACACGAGAATGCATTTGTGTGTGTGTTTGTGTGTGTGTGTGTGTGGTAAAGGAGCAGTTGTTTATTAAATGTTAAAAAGCTCTAACTGGCTCCACAGAACAATCTCTATCAGTAAACGCTGCACTGAAGTGTGTTAGGATGAGGATTATTTCTGTATAACCTCACGGCCTTTAAGAAGTTATTCCTTACATAAATCTCTCTAGCAGCAGAAATACCAACAACAAAAAAAACAACCCATGAGACCTGAAATCCTATTTAAGTCTTGTATACTCCTGTGTAACTCACACAGGCATTCACCTGGACCTGATGTTCATTTAGCAGCGCATGTTGCACGATCTACACGAGAAATAGATGCCCGAATCCCAGCGTCATATTTTAATTGCAACATCATCCCTGATTAATGCTGGGCAAACAGGTCTCACTGAGACACACGGCCATCTGCTGCGATGTAGACACAATGTTTCTATCTAAAACACCCAGTCTTGTCTTTATTATAAACATATAATTACAGAAATCATTTATAAACATTAAACCAGACGGACACTGAGACATGTCACTCATGATGACTGGCACCCTGTAAACTGCATGAACCTACAGTCTGGGCTATAAAGAAATCAGCCCCAGCTTTGCTTTTCTTGTGTATTTCCTACCCAATTCTGTTGCATTTGGTCGGATAAGAATCCAAAATACTTTGGCTTAGGACACAAATAAGTCGAAAAATTGAACAAAAAGTTATTCTTCATAATAATCATAATTCTTCATATAATCATTTCACTGTGAGTTGTATATGGTATATAAATGTCTTATATAAAAAATCTTGAAAATCAGCATGTAATATCACTAGTCTTAGGTGCTATATGAAATAAACATGTAAAAATAAAATGAAATAAAATCAGTCTTGACAGTGCTGAAGTGTTGGAATCAGACTTTATAAACTTTTATAAAGTATGAATTAAAGGGACTAGCTTAAATGAGAAGTTCGATCTAGCCATGGGGGTCACAGCCCAGTGACTTCTGTGCCAGTCCCAAGCCCGCATAAATAGAGAGGGTTGCGTCAGGAAGGGCATCCGGCGTAAAACATTGCCAAATTTAAGCATGCGAATCGTCAGTACGAATTTCATACCGGATCGGTCGAGGCCCGGGTTAACAACGACCGCCATCGGCACCGTTGACCTACAGGGCGCCGGTGGAAATTGCGCTACTGTTGGTCAAAGAGGTAGAGGAGGGAGGAGAGTGCACAGACAGAGAGAGAAGAGGGAAGGTAAGAGTGCAGGACTGAGAATAAGAACCCTGAATGTTGGTACTATGACAGGGAAAGGTAGAGAGCTGGCTGATATGATGGAGAGAAGGAAGGTGGATATACTGTGTGTACAGGAGACCAGGTGGAAGGGTAGCAAGGCTCGTAGCATAGGAGCAGGATTCAAGCTGTTTTATTATGGTGTGGATAGTAAGAGAAATGGGGTAGGTGTGGTCCTGAAGGAGGAGTTTGTGAGGAATGTTCTGGAGGTGAAGAGAGTGTCAGACAGGGTGATGAGTCTGAAGTTAGAGATTGAAGGGGTGATGTTGAATGTTGTTAGTGGTTATGCCCCACAGGTAGGTTGTGAGTTAGAGGAGAAAGAGAGATTCTGGAGTGAATTAGATGAGGTGATGGAGAGTATTCCCACGGGTGAGAGAGTGGTGATAGGAGCGGATTTTAATGGACATGTTGGTGAGGGGAACTGAGGTGATGAGGAGGTGATGGGCAAGTTTGGAGTTAAGGAAAGGAACCTTGAAGGACAGATGGTAGTGGACTTTGCTAAGAGGATGGACATGGGTGTGGTTAACACTTATTTTCAGAAGAGGGAGGAGCATAGAGTGACTTACAAGAGTGGAGGTAGGAGAACACAGGTAGACTACATCCTATGTAGAAGAGGTAATCTGAAAGAGATTAGTGACTGTAAAGTGGTAGTGGGAGAGAGTGTAGCCAGACAACATAGGATGGTGGTGTGTAGGATGACTTTGATGGTCTGTAAGACGAAGATGTCAAAAGATAGAGATAGAAAAGAAAACCAAGTGGTGGAAGCTGAAAAAGGAGGAATGTTGTGAGGAATTTAGACAGAAGTTGAGGCAGGCTCTGGGTGGTCAGGTAGTGCTTCCAGATGACTGGGAAACTACAGCAGAAGTAATCAGGGAGACAGGGAGAAAGGTCCTGGGTGTGTCATCTGGAAGGAGGAAAGAGGATAAGGAGACTTGGTGGTGGAATGAGGAAGTTCAGGATAG
The DNA here is from genome assembly GCA_033459395.1 of Hemibagrus guttatus. Lineage (NCBI taxonomy): Eukaryota > Metazoa > Chordata > Actinopteri > Siluriformes > Bagridae > Hemibagrus > Hemibagrus guttatus. The sequence continues at coordinate 24,350,750 of JAUCMX010000011.1, forward strand.
TATCCAGAGGAAGAGGATAGCCAAGAAGAAGTGGGACATGGACAGGACTGAAGAGAATAGACAGGAATACAAGGAATACAGCGCAGAGTGAAGAGGGAGGTGTCTAAGGCCAAGCAGAAAGCATATGACGAGTTGTACACTAGGTTAGACACTAGAGAAGGAGAGAAGGACTTGTACAGGTTAGCTAGGCAGAGGGATCGAGATGGGAAGGATGTGCAGCAAGTTAGAGTTATTAAGGATAGAGATTGAAGGGTGCTTACAAGTGAGGAGAGTGTACAGAGGAGATGGAAGGAGTACTTTGAGGAGCTGAAGAATGAGGAAAATGAGAGGGAAAAAAGAGTAGAAGGGGTGAACTCTGTGGAACAGAAAGTAGATAAGATTAGAAAGGATGAAGTCAGGAAGGCTTTGAAGAGGATGAAAAGTGGAAAGGCAGTTGGTCCTGACGACATCCCGGTGGAGGTCTGGAAGTGTCTGGGAGAGGCAGTAGTGGAATTTTTAACTAGTTTGTTCAACAGGGTTTTAGAGAGTGAGAGGATGCCTGAGGAATAGAGAAGAAGTGTGTTAGTGCCGATCTTTAAGAATAAGGGTGACATGCAGAGTTGCAGCAACTATAGGGGGATAAAGTTGATGAGCCATACAATGAAGCTATGGGACAGAGTAGTGGAAGCTAGGTTAAGGAAGGTAGTGGAAATTTGTGAGCAGCAGTATGGCTTCATGCCCAGAACGAGCACAACAGATGCAATTTTTGCTCTTAGAATTTTGATGGAGAAGTATAGGGATGGTCAGAGGGAGTTGCATTGTGTGTTTGTAGACTTGGAGAAAGCGTATGACAGGGTGCCAAGAGAAGAGCTGTGGTACTGTATGAGGAAGTCAGGAGTAGCAGAGAAGTATGTCAGAGTGGTGCAGGACATGTATGAGAGGAGCAGGACAGTGGTGAGGTGTGCTGTAGGTCAGACAAAGGAGTTCAAAGTGGAGGTGGGACTGCATCAGGGATCGGCTATGAGCCCCTTCCTGTTTGCTATAGTGATGGACCAGTTGTCAGAGGAGGTCAGACAGGAGTCTCCTTGGACAATGATGTTTGCAGATGACATTGTGATCTGTAGTGAGAGCAGAGAGCAGGTGGAGGAAAACCTCGGAGAGGTGGAGGTTTGCACTGGAGAGAAGAGGAATGAAAGTCAGTCGTAGTAAGACTGAGTACATGTGAGTGAATGAAAGGGAGGGAAGTGGAACAGTAAGGTTACAGGGTGAAGAGGTGAAGAAGGTACAGGAGTTTAAGTACTTGGGGTCAACAGTCTAGAGTAATGGAGAGTGTGGGAAAGAGGTAAAGAAGTGAGTGCAGGCAGGTTGGAATGGGTGGAGAAAAGTGTCGGGAGTTCTGTGTGATAGGAAAATATCAGCGAGAATCAAGGAGAAGGTGTACAGGACAGTGGTGAGACCGGCCATGCTGTATGGTTTAGAGACAGTGTCATTGAGGAAGAGACAGGAGTCAGAGCTAGAGGTAGCAGAGCTGAAGATGTTGAGGTTCTCTTTGGGAGTGACAAGATTGGACAGGATTAGGAACGAGTACATCAGAGGGACAGCTCATGTTGGACGTTTGGGGGACAAAGTTAGGGAGACCAGATTAAGATGGTTTGGACATGTTCAGAGGAGGGAGAGTGAGTATATTGGTAGGAGAATGTTGGACATGGAGCTGCCAGGCAGGAGGCAACGAGGAAGGCCAAAGAGGAGTTATATGGATGGAATTAATGAGGATATGAAGCTAGTGGGTGCAAGTGTTGAGGATGCAGAAGGTAGGGATAGGTGGAGAGAGATGATTCGCTGTGGCGACCCCTGAAGGGAAAAGCTGAAAGAAGAAGAAGAAGAAGAAGAAGAAGAAGAAGAAGAAGAAGAAGAAGAAGAAGAAGAAGCTTAAATGAGAAGTTCACCTCCATAACAAAAATCTACAAATAATTGAATCACCCCCTTGTAATCCAAGATGTACACGTGGTGGCTCAAGTGGTTAAGGCTCTGGGTTGTTGATTGGGGTTCAAGCCTTAGCACCACCAAGCTCCACTTTTGGGCAATTGAGCAAGGCCCTTAACCCTCTCTGCTCCAGGGGCGCTGTATCATAGCTGCCCCTGCGCTCTGACCCCAAATTCCTCAGCTGGGATATGCGAAGAAAATAATTCCACTGCGCTGTAATGTATGTGTGGTGATAATAAAGGCTTTTTGCCCCCTGTTCCTTTTCTTCTTCTTTCTTCAGTTGTAAAGAAATTATGTTTTTTGAGGAAAACATTTCAGGATTATTCTCCATATAGTAGAGGTCTAGTGAAAGAAGGGTCTTATCTAGCAAAACGATTGGTCATTTAATTAGAAAAATAAAAAATTGTACACTTTTTAACCACAAAAGCTCGTCTAGCACTAGCTCTGGGACGCTGCATACTACGTAATCGTTTAGTACTAGTTTCGTTTAGAGCCTTCTGAAGCTACATTTAAACTGCATTTTGGAAGTTCAAACTCGCGGGCCCCATAGAAGTCGACTATATGGAGACAAATCCTGAAATGTTTTCCTCAAAAAACATCATTTCTTAACGACTGAAAAAAGAAAGACATGAACATCTTGGATGACAAGGAGGCGAGTCAATTATTTGTAGATTTTTATTCTGAAAGTGAACTTCTCTTTTAAGGATTGTATCGTTAGGGCAACTGAATCCTCAAACTCTACCTCCCATCATGCACTGCGGCTACAATCCTGGCTGTACTGGACTTTGTTTCCCAGAACACACACATTTACATGTAAGGCATTTGGCAGACGTGTGGCACACACACTTACATTTTATCTCATTTTATGCAACTGAGCCATTTAGGGTTAAGGGCCTTTTTCAGAGGCCCAACAGTGGCAGCTTGGTGGACCTGTGATTTGAACTCACAGCCCTTCGATCAGTAGTCCAACACCTTAACCATTAAGCTACCACCAAGAAAGAAATCAGCCCCAGCTTTGCCCTTTTCATGTATTTTTCTACACGATTCTGTTGCGTTTGGTTGGACAAAAATCCAAAATAATTTGGCTTAGGACATGTGACAATTACAAATAACCTGTATTTAAGGATCAGAAAATATCTAAAAAAAGTTCTTCTTTCCTTTTTACCATTTGTCATACATGAAGCACTCTTATTAAAATAAAGTACTTCAGTAAGACACAACCACAAGAAATTTATCCAGAACCCAAACACACAACAGACTCGACTTTACTTCCACGCTAATCAAGAACTATGTCAAATGGCTCCTTGCGGTCCAATTCTGTTTCTTAACGATGTTTCTGGATGATTATGTTTTTCTAACTGAAGTACAAGGCGTCCTTTTGAGGACATCATCCTAGTGAGAAGCGTTCGACTCCAAACTGTAGTTTAGCGCCTGCTTTCTGGGAGTGAAGGAGGATTTACGGTAGTTTGTATGCAAATGGACTCTTGCAACTTATTTATAGTGCAGTTTGCAGCAGTGATGAGAAACAGGTGCTGAGCATTTCAGCTAGGTGCAGGAATCACAGCAGGGAGGGTCATTAGTTTGATTTAGGTGTAGATGCTGAGAAAAAAAAAAACGTAGACCTTATTTACTTGCTTTTTTTCTCAATCCCCAGGTTAAGATGAAGTTCGGGAAACTTCATCATGACCTCCTTCAGATATAGACTGGAAATCAGATCAATCTTAAAAGTGTATTTGGTCAGTATTGGTTAGTGTGTGTGGGGGGGGTAGGTTTCAATAAATGCACATGTGTCATGCTTCATTCTACTCAACATACCTTATCAAGATGAAACATACACATCTGAGTAGAGAATAGTATAATTGCTGAGGGTCTGGAAAATGTCTAAAGCAACAGGTTCCTCACAATTCTGGACTCGCTCGCTAGTTCCATCCTGAGCTCGGGTTACTCTCTTCTTATATTCTACCTGTGTTTGAGTTTCCTCCCATGTGTATTGTTGTAACGGCGGGCCGCCGGAGGCGGAAGTGGCCGGATCCATTCGCCGAGCTGGCGATAGGGGAGGGGCAGTTGGCGTAGTCGGGAACAAGCGGAAAGTCGGCAACGGGGAAGCAATAAACCAAACAATAAACCAAAGCGAAAGTAAATACACAGTCCGAGGTTGGTAATCCAGAAGCGGGGTTGTCAGAGGTAATCCACGAGAAAAAACGAAACACAGTCCAGGTCATACATGAAAGACAGTCCAGAGAAGCAAAATGCAAATGCTCAGTAAGTTCCATAGAAACGATACCTCACGACGAGCAGGAAGTGCGCATCCGTATTTAAGCCCATTGTGAACTGGAAGTAGCTCAAAACACGGGCGAGGGTTCCCTCTCGCAGTCGGTTCTCGGGCGGGTCATGACAGAACCCCCCCCTTTAGGAACACCTCCTGGGGTTCTGTGCCGGGGACGCCCCCTAGGCCGCAGAGCGGGTCTGGTCGGGTGGTCGCGGTGAAAGTCCTCAACGAGCGAAGGGTCTAGGATGTCGGCGGCATCCACCCACACCCAGTCCACGAGGTACTGTAGACGTGAACCCTTCTGGACTCCAGAAGAGTCCACACCTGGTATGCAGGAGACCCCTCAATGTCTAGGGGCGGTGGAGGCTCCCCACCGGCCGCGGCTTCCCCCGTGGAAGGGTGCGCCGGCTTGAGGAGGGATACATGGAAGGTGGGGCATATGCGATACGGCGCCAGGAGCCGAAGTCGATAGGCCACCAGATTTACCTGGCGGATGATTTCGAACGGGCCGATGAATTTCGGGCTGAGGTTCCGGCAGGGTAGCTTGAGGCGGAGGTTTCCGCCCTCTGCAGTCGCACATGGGCCCGCTCCCAGACCTCCTGACTCTGCCTGTACCACTCCTCCACTGCCGGGACGTCGGAGGGCTCCCCCGACTAAGGGAACAGAGGTGGCTGATACCCCAGCACGCACTGGAATGGCGTCAGACCCGTGGAGGAGTGAGTGAGGGAGTTCTGGGCGTACTCGGCCCACGGTAGGAACTCACTCCACCGTTGCTGCTACCTGCTGCAGTAGGTCCTGAGGAACCTCCCGATCTCCTGGTTGAGGCGCTCCGCCTGCCCGTTAGACTGGGGATGGTGGCTCGAGCTCAGGCTAACCCCTATGTCCAGCCGTGCACCCAGTGAACCCCACACCCGAGAGGTGAACTGCGGACCCCTGTCTGAGACAATGTCCTTGGGTAGGCCAAAGTTCCGGAACACGTGGCAGAACATAGCCTCCGCCATCTGCATGGCTGTGGGTAGTCCCTTGAGGGGAACCAGCTTACACCCCTTCGAAAATCAGTCCACCACCACCATCACTGCCGTAAAATCCCTGAGTCTGGTAAATCTGTTAGGAAATCTGCAGAAAGGTGTGACCAGGGACGTCGGGGGACCGGGACTGGCACCAACAGACCCTCTGGACGCTGACGGCTGGTCCGCGCCTGTGCGCAAGTGGAGCATTGCCGAACGTACCCCTCCACATCCAAGCCCAAGGAGGACCACCAGAACCGGCAGCTGATGAGCTGAGTCAATCGGTGGATTCCTGCTCTGCCAACCTAGATCTCCCCAGCTGCATGGGTTCAGGGTCCCTCTCCCCTCGACTGGGGTAGTCCATTCGCATACGTGGATGGGCGGCGGCCGAGGCTGAGGTCCCGGCCCGATGCTGGCGCCGCAGATTGTCCAGCCGGATGGCCGTGGCCACGAACTGGGATAGTGAGGTGGCCTCCATGTGACATACAAGTTCAGTCTGGGGGGCGGGGTTTAAGCCAGCGCGGAACACGGCCCATAGCACCGCGTCTTTCCATCCTGACTGAGCTGCTAGGGTGTGGAACCGGATGGCATAGTCGGCGGCGGCCTCAGAGCCCTGACGTAACTCCGTAAGCTGGACTGAGATGTCCCTGCCACCCGCAGGGTGTTCAAAAACCTTACGAATCATTCCCATGAAGTAAGAAAAGGATGATCGCACCTGAGGGTGGGCATCCCAAACAGCCGAGGCCTACTCGAGGGCCCTACTCGACAGCAGGGAGAGCAAAAATGCACATTTAGTCCCCTCCTCATGGTACATCCCTGGCTGGTGCAAAAAAAATACCTCGCACTGCCACAAAAACCCATGACAGCGGTCCGCAGACCCATCGAACTTCTCTGGCAAAGCCAGCCGGGGTGACTCACCACGTGCTAGTGGCGCATCTTGCTGTGCGGCAGTGCTCACGCTGTGCAGTTGGTCATGCAGCGCCTCCACCTGATCTTGGTAGGAGCGTATGATTGCTCCTTGCCGCACGATAATCTCGCGCAGCTCCGCTGGATTCGTGATCGGCGAGGCATTCTGTAACGGCGGGCTGCCAAAGGCGGAAGTGGCCGGATCCATTCGCCAAGCTGGCGATAGGGGAGGGGCAGTAGGCGTAGTCGGGAACAAGCGGAAAGTCGGCAACGGGGAAGCAATAAACCAAACAATAAAATCCAAACGGGAAAATCCAAAAGCAAAAGTAAATACACAGTCCGAGGTTGGTAATCCAGAAGCGGGGTTGTCAGAGGTAATCCACGAAAAGAAACGAAACACAGTCCAGGTCATACACGAAAGACAGTCCAGAGAAGCAAAATGCAAACGCTCAGTAAGTTCCATAGAAACGATACCTCGCGACGAGCAGGAAGTGCGCATCCGTATTTAAGCCCGCTGTGAACCGGAAGTAGCTCAAAACACGGGCAAGGGTTCCCTCTCGCGGTCGGTTCTCGGGTGGGTCATGACAATTGTCATCCTTTTACACCAGAATTACACTCCAGCATGGTGCAAAGGGGAAAAGAAGCCTGATTGGTTGACGTTAAAGAGAAAGATTTAAAGGCTGCTTTTGGTTTCAGGCTCCTGGAAGATGGACTCTTTTTCTTTGCCTTTTCATTTGTCTTTTTCTTTGTCTTTTCATTTCTGGTATTTGGCAATACACACTTATCCAGAGCTACTTACAATTTACCTAATTTTTTATACAACTGAGTAACTGAGGGTTAAGGGCCTTGCTTAGGGGCCCAGCAGTGCCAGCTTGGTAGATCTGGAGTTCAAATTCACAACCTTCCTATCAGTATTCTAACACCTTAACCACTAAGCTACCTCATCCCACATTGTTGTGTGTTTGGCTATTATTTTTGGTCAACATGTGCACCACACTGACCACTGAGTATTCAGTGATGATTAATCAAGTCTGGATATCTTAATTGTTGCAGCCTGAACAAGTGAAGTGGAAAATTTGACAATTTTTACACAATCAGAAGTACAACTTCTCCATCATTTTATGTACATTCTATCAGTGTTACGGGGTGCAAGATCCCCCGATGGACCACTAGGGGGCCTTCAGCAGGGGTTGTGCTTATTCAGTCATGTGTTTGTTTTAGCCATGCCTCTTCCTAATGTGTTTCCGCCTTTGTTCACCTGTTTCCAATGTGTCTCTGATTATGTTCCTTATTTATAGTGGCCGTCTGTCTGCGTTAGTTTGCTAGTCCTCGTCTTTATGTAATGTCTTCGTGGATCTATGTTCTTTCATTTAATAAACCCCTGTCTGCCGTCTATCTCTGCATTGGGTCTGATTCATCTACACCGGCACAACCAGCGTGCTCCGTAAGCTCAGCGTTTGTGACAGAAGGACTAGCCAAAACAGTACAAACCCAACGCGGCGCGAGGTATGCGAGGCTTCCTTTTTCCCCTAAAACGTTCCTGTTTTGGATTTTTTTTTCTCCGGCACATCTTTCCGCGTCTGTTCCCTTGGGGAACGCCGCTCCACTTCTGGGTTTCCGTGGAGGGCTTTGCCCCATTTCTCGCAGCGGAAGATGTTTTTAACCTGCATTTTTTTTTCTTTTTTGCCAGTACTCGTTCTGCTTCTGTTCCTGTGAGGAATGTGGCTCCACTTCCGGTTCTCCGTGGAGGGCATTACCTCACTTCCGTCGGCAGAGTAGATTACCGGCTGCCCTTGCTTTTGTTTTTTAAGTTTTTTCTTCCAGAGTAGAATTTTTTCCTTTTGTCCCTATGAACCTGTTTCCTGTTCCAGTGGGGTTTCCTGTTTAAAAATTTTTTCTTCAGTATGGGTACATCGCTCTGCCTCTGTTTCCTGTGGGGGGCGTCGCTCCACTTCTGTTTCTCCATGAAGGACGCCGCCTCACTTCCGTCGGTGGAGGATGGCCCCAGTCAGACCTTCTTCTTCTTCCTCGTCTTCGCCGGGACTCGCTCCGCCTCACTCCTCATAGGCGGAGGAGTTCGCTGGCCACACCTCCCTCCCTCCCTCCCCTCGGGGGTTTTCGGCCCAGCCAGGCTGAGGTCGTCGCTCGGCTCGACTACGCGTCGGTGGACGTCGCTCGGCCCTCCTGCTCGGCGGTGGACGTCTCTCGACGCTTCTGCTCGGCTGTGGACATCGTTTGGGACCCTCTGGCCTTACCGCCGTGCCCATCGCTCCCCCCACTTGCCTCGCCTTGCTCCTCGCTCCCCCCACATACCTCGCCGTGTTCCTCGCTCCCTTCACCTGCCTCGCCTTGCTGCTCGATCCCCCCACTTGCCTCGCCTTGCTCCTCGCTCCCCCCCTTGTTGCCTCTCCGTGTTCCTTGCTCCTCTTCGGGTTCTTCTGGACGATGGGGAGGGGTTGGCGCGTCGGGAGCCGCGCCATGGGGGGGGTACTTAAACTTAAATTTTGACCCAATCAGCAGTACAACTTCTCCATCATTTTATGTACATTCTATCAGTGTTACGGGGTGCAAGATCCCCCGATGGACCACTAGGGGGCCTTCAGCAGGGGTTGTGCTTATTCAGTCATGTGTTCGTTTTAGCCACGCCTCTTCCTAATGTGTTTCCGCCTTTGTTCACCTGTTCCCAATGTGTCTCTGATTATGTTCCTTATTTATAGTGGCCGTCTGTCTGCGTTAGTTTGCTAGTCCTCGTCTTTATGTAATGTCTTTGTGGATCTATGTTCTTTCATTTAATAAACCCCTGTCTGCCGTCTATCTCCGCGTTGGGTCAGATTCATCTACACCGGCACAACCAGCGTACGCCATAAGCTCAGTTTATCTTCTCAGTTTATTTAATATTAAATATTAAGATTCATTATAAAGAGGATAAGCAGATAATTCCATACTATCGTGTATACTGTGGCCTGCAGTAGACTAGCATCCAAATGAAACATTACACAATTCAGTTGTATTTGTATATTTGTTAAAGCAAAATATAAATTATAAAATGTGAAATTTTCATTTATATGTATCACTAATGAACCCGCACCACTGGTGGTTAGGATATGATACTAGTGATTGGGATTAGCCACTTAGTGTTAACCACCACCACCACTGTGGATTATGATGTGACAAAGAAATTCAATGCTGCACAAGCAAAAACAGGCACACATGTTTTTGGTTCCAATCCAGGCTAATGTTTGATACTGATCACATATTAGATAGTTAAAATAAAGCATAACTCTTCAGCTGATCATCAGATTTTTCTGTGATGTTCGTAGCTAAGCGTATATGTTCAACCTTCTTCACCACTTGTCTTTCTACAGTTCACTTCTGAGCCTCTTCAGTTTTACTGTGATGATTCACGTAGCGTCTGAATAATTCAGCACAGAACCAGAATAGCGTTTTTCTTTTTTCTTTTTCTTTTTTTTCTGCTGTGTTTGTCCAGCATCCTTCAAGGTCCACACGATCCCTGAGCAAGGCTGGGAAATGGACGACTGATCTACTGCAAGATATGAGTTCAGGGCTAGAAACCTCCCAAAAGAGACATTCGTACTTTGCTTCTGCATCAAATATGCATGTGTTTTGTTAGGAGAAGCTTTTGTACACGTCTTTCTTCACACTCGCATCTCACACCATCACTGGAGTATGAAGAGTGTCAAGAGAGATATTTAGAGCAGTAAATCTGATCTGTGTGAAGGGGGAGGTGATTAAAAATATAAGAGCTTTGTGATTGTTCGGTAGTAAAAAAGCTGTAATGAAATAAAATGAGCGAATTACTGACATCATGTGTTTCTGAACAGACATGAATACTGATACATACACATGGCATTTAGAGATTAGATGTGTGCATCAGGACGTGGAAAAAAAAGCGAGCGTTTTTTTCTTTCATGTGGGCAGATGTGAAGCTTGTTGGACAAACAAAGACTGCATTCATTAATGTGAAGGTGAATGATATTTTTTCTTAGCGATCATTCATCCATTAACTCCTTCAGACCCTTCATCTACTGGAACAGACATACTGTTTATTCTTTTTTTTTTGTTTAAACAAAAAATAATTATGCTTTCATAATATGAATAATGCCTTTTCACTGATTGGTCACTGATTAGCCAATCTCAATGAAGACATGACATCTTTACTTAATCACAAATATGGTTAAAATATGAGGAAATTTTTATGTTGCTTCAGTTTTGATGTCCACTGTAGTGGACATGAAAAAATAAATAAAATAAAAAATAAAACTCAATTGTTGTTTTCTACATTTGAGAAGAGTAATGTTTCTCTTCCTTTTTTCTTACTTGTATTCTGTTTTCATTTAAATTTTTGCTTTGGTCTTTGGTTCTCTGTGGAAATGAATAATGTCTGAAGTGAATAATTGTTGGTTTTAAATTAAATAAATGAATAATAATAATAAATAATAATCATAAAATTAATTTAATATCATATTTACATTTCTGGCATTTAGCAGACGCCCTTATCCAGAGCGACTTACATTTTCATCTCATTTTGTATACAACTGAGCATTTTTGGGGTTAAGGGCCTTGCTCAGGGGCCCTTATAAGGATTTAAAAAACACTTAAAATTGAAATAAATAAATAAATAAATAAATAAATAAATAAATAAATAAATAAATAAATAAAAAGAAATAAAATGCTTTGATATAAGGTTATGCCTACTTTTGGCTTAAATCCAAATATCGATACAGAAAAATTCTTTTGCAACTATAATAATAATAATAATAATAATAATAATTTCTGTTTAATCTAAGGATTAAAAATTACACTTAAAATAGAAAATAAAAAGAAATAACTAAAAAGAAATAAAATGCTTCAATATAAAGTTACGCCCACTTTCGGTTTAAATCCGAATATCGATACAGAAAAAAAATGTTTTGCAAGCAAAAATAATAATAATAACTAGACATGTACATTTTCTGTAGAAAATGTGAGTGGTGCTTGCCGTGGCAAAACTCATCCATGATGCATTTCCCCACATTGTGCCGAGCGTTTTAATATGTCACGTGTATGTTGCAGAAATTTTGCGATTACCCATAATTCTGGTGGGGGGGCCACGTGACATCACGTGATGTCACCCGGATACACATCACTCACTTCCCCTCATTGTGCTGAGCGTTTTGATATGTCACGTGTATGTAGCTCTAATTTTATGATTACCCATAATTCCGGAGGGGGGGTCATGTGACGTCACGGGACGCTATCTGGACACACGTCACTCAATTCCCCTCATTGTACTGAGCGTTTTGATATGTTAGATGTGTATATAGCCGTAATTTTGAAATTTCCCATAATTCCCGGTGTTTGGGGTCACGTGACGTCATGTGATGACATCCGGACACACGTCACTCACTTCCCCTCATTGTGCTGAGTGTTGTGATATGTGATATGACTATGTTGCAGTGCGTGTGTGAGTTTTATTGAGGATCGAAAATTCCGCCCATTCATTTGGGGCGTTCCGAGGGGCGTGGCGGGAACACTGAAACTCCCATCGCTTATAAAAGTCATAACACATCTTTCCCAAGCAAGCCGCACGATATGATACCTCATTCGTGGGTCTACAATGAACAGTGCAGGACTAGTTAGCGGACAAAATTCTGTACGGAAGAAGAGGAAGAAGAAGAAGAAGAAGAAGAACTAGATGTACATTTCCTGAAGAAAATGTGAGTGGTGCTTGCCGTGCCAAGACTCATCCGTGATGCATTTCCCCATACTGTGCTGAGCATTTTGATATGTCGCATGTGTATGTTGCAGAAATTTTGCCACCTCCCACCGCCGTTCTTCCACCTCCACGTTTATGCTTGCATCCCAATTGCAGCAGAGTCACATTCTTCATTTTCTCAGACAGGACCTAGTAAATTTTAGGGATAGATAGGGATTTTTTTTCCTTACGCAGGTTAATCCTACATGCCTTAAAGCTAATAAATAGATATGAAATGTCTAAATATGAGTAATGGTTTCTCAGAAGTTACTGGTCTGGAAGCTCATGATGACAAAAAACATGAGTTTATGCACAAAAAAAGTATCCTGTCAGTCACATCCTGAAACACGTTTCCATTAAGAGAAGGATTTTTTTATCAGAGCAACACAATCCTTAGAAAAATAAATTTTCCAGTGAAATGTCAAGCATTAAAGCACTCATTTTGTCCACCAAATTTCAGCTTCACTATTAATGAAATTCATTGAAACATGTTGAGCAGGTGTGCAGAGAATAAAGTGTGAAAAAAAATATTTGCAACAGTGCTACAGAGGAAGTAAGATAGAGGAGGTATGGTGTCTTTTTAATGTCTAATAGACTTTTGTTTTTTGTTTTTTTAGCTTTGATACAAAGCAGATAAAAGATGAAGACTGATAAAAGATCCGATCTTTCAATTCGGCTCACTTTTAAATTTTGCCGTCTCTTTCCTGACACATTTCGGAAAATATCAAATCTTTCTGGTTGGTATTTTATGCAGGTTCACACTTTTTTTCTGAATTTCTCTCACTTCCCTTTCTTCTTTATCTTTTTCTTCTTCTACTTCTGAAATCTCATTCGTTTCTAATCCCTGCCCTGATGCACCCTTTATGTACCACTGTAAGCATACAGATGATGAATTAAAGCTAAACATGGAGACTCTGTTCTGCTGGTGGGGTAAATGTATTTATTTCTTTTTCCTGCATGGTCTGAGTCCACTCGTGTGCTTAGAAGAGAGAAGAGTGAAGGATCACTACAAAGTCCTTCTGCCTGATCACCTTTAACCTATGATGAAACATTTCTGCAGTATACTGTAGGAATCCTGAATAGAGAATGTGGTAGCTTAGTGTTTAAGGCGGTGGACTTGAGTTTACCTTAACCACTTGAGCTCCCACCACCCCAATGTAAATGTAATACAGCGCATCTAGAAAGTATTCAGAGCGCTTCACTTTTTCCCCATTTTGTTATGTTACAGCCTTATTCCAAAATGGATTAAATTCAATATTTTCCTCAAAATTCTACAAACAATACCCCATAATGAAAACATGAAAGAAGTTTGCTTAAAATCTTTGCAAATTTATTAAAAATAGAAAACAAAAAAATCACAATTTTGAGGAAAATAATGAATCTAATGCATTTTGGAATAAAGCTGTAATATAACAAAATGTAGAAAAAGTGGAGTGTTGTGAATACATACGGATGCACTGTATACTGCTGGGAGTGGTCTTATCCTGGATGGCCATGCCCCTTTCCACAGTTCATAGAGATTCATAGAGGCATAAAGTGCTTTGATGAGGATAAAAATGACATACAGTCTGCTATGATCTTCCCAGTCATCAAATCACAACACTTGTTTAAATATAACAATATCTTTTGTAAGAACTTTCCAGAGAGGAGGCTACACCTTACTAAGAGACTTTGTGTTGTTTTTTTCCTTTAATTTGTCACTCGTCTCTGCAGTCCACAGTGTTTCAGCGTACAAAACGAAAAAGACTGATTATTTCCTGGCAGGCAAAACACCTTTAATGGCTTCATTACCACTGCGTTATTTAACAGGCATGGTGCTTATATATAAAGGTAGCAATACTTCAAATAAACTCCATTATAAAATCCTTGCTTATTTGCATATTTTGCTAATTAACAGCTTGCCCTGAGCTCATGCTGAGCAGAGGTGCAACTTCATCAATGTAATTAATGTTAAAGAAGAATGATTTAGAGGGGGTTTGTTAGCCTTAAATACAAACAGATACTGAATCTGCATTAGGTAAATACATTTACTTCTTATGAAAACGTTAATTGAAATATATATAAGAAGGAAAAGGTACATTCAGTGTTAGAGACGATTATTAACAAAAATAAGAAATATTTTATTGATCCCTTTTTCTTTAGTCCTGTAATCTTTGGTTTGTATTCATCAATTAAATAAAAATAACATTAAACTTAAACCTCACATAGCTACACAAGTGTTTAGGAATTCAGACATCAGTGATCTCATTGGATTTTATACAAATGAAGTCAAAACTACTGTGTGCTTCAGTTATCTTCATAATTATGTAGCTCACTTTACAAACTTTTAGTCAGTGTGAATAAAATATATTTTAAAGAAGAAAGTGGGGGCATGAAGCCTTTATTATCGCCACACATACATTACAGCATAGTGGAATTCTTTTCTTCGCATATCCCAGCTGAGGAAGTTGGGGTCAGAGCGCAGGGGCAGCTATGATACAGCGCCCCTGGAGCAGAGAGGGTTAAGGGCCTTGCTCAATTGCCCAACAGTGGAGCCTGGTGGTGCTGGGGCTTGAACCCCCGATCCTCCGATCAACGCCCCAGAGCCTTAACCACTTGAGCCACCACTGCCCCCAATATATATATATATATATATATATATACTTATATATTTAAGTATATTTAAATATAAATAGTGGCACGTACTGTACTGATTTTGTGATATCTTTTGTATATGACTAATGATGAGCAGGAGGCTGCAGATCTAGGACCCATGTGCAGATTTATTAAAATTAAATTAAAATTTAAATTAAATTAGACCAAACTGACAGGCAAAATACCGTAATCCAAAAGGGGAAGTGAGAAGTCAAAACCGCAAACAAAACACGGAAGCAAACAAAACCGAATCTAAGACAAAACTTGAATACCAAAAGCACAGCAAAGTTCATACACAGGATATCTACAAGAAGCCAAAGAATCAGTAAGGCTTAGTGGGTTCAAGCGAACGATACTTCGCGTTGCCATGTCGAGTGCACACTGCTTAAGAGCTGTAAAACCTGGAAGTGTTCTTATGGGTGTGTCAGAATTCGGGCGAGGGCTCCCTCTGGCGATCTGATGCCAGGTTGGATGTAACATAGCCCCTCCCAGTGAACACCTCCCAGTGCTCTACGGCGAGGACGACACCGGGGACGAGGAGCGGGTCTGTTGGGGTGCGTGCGCTGAAATTCCTCCACCAGAGAGGGATCTAGGATGTCGTGGGCATTGACCCAAGGATGTTCCTCAGGGCCATACCCCTCCCAGTCCACGAGGTATTGTAGGCGGTTCCCGATACGCCGAGAATTCAGGAGAGTGCGGACTCGGTAGACAGGGGCCCCATAAATCTGCAATGGTGGTGATGGGGTTGCACAGTTCGAGGAGTTGACGTTAGGGAGAGAGTAAGCTGGCTTGAGCAGTGACACGTTGAACGAAGGAGAGATATGAAACGTTCGGGGAAGCTTGAGGCGGTATTTGACCGGCAGTGTCAATTTTGACAGCCATTTTTTATTTAGTCTTAGTCTTTATCTTCAGACAAAAATAGTTATTAGTCTTAGTCACATTTTAGTCATTTTTGTCTTAAATAGTTTTAGTCTAGTTTTAGTCGACGAAAACTCATTGCATTTTCTTCAAGTTTTAGTCATTAGTTTTAGTCAAACTACAGTTAGCAGCTTTAATTTTGTTAATTTTCTATGTAGTATTTAGACAAAAATAGTGATACTTTTTCTCTCTTTAGACCAATTAAGCTTATGAGAGATTTGAACAACAAGCTATATTGACTCTTATCACTTGTGCAGCTCTACATATCCCTTTTACTTAGCTGGATATCAGCCTGCTGTGCTGCCTTTGCTAATTTATAAAGTAGGATCACACAATAAGGATAGGTAAAAGTGGTTCAAGTATCAAGTAAAAACCAAAAAATGTTTTCTTTAGCTGTTATAGAAAAACAGCATTTATTTTCTGAAACTTCAAATAAATGTGCAATAAACAGACAGATGTTCAAAAGCAGCTGAACATATATTACTAACATACCTTTGTCTGCCAACAGTATTTACTGTATAATAACCATTAAGCGTGTACATTTGGATGCAAAATATAATATATATAATAATATGGGAGCGTCAACTTCTCCAGAATGTAAATAGGGAAAAAATCGGTGCAAAAATCATGTAGTGTATTCCAGACTTAAGCATACGTACATGGCCAATAACTTAAGCAACTTCCAAATACATCTGTCATTTTAGAAACAGCTTGCTATTATGTACATAAGTATTCACAGCCTTTGACATGACACTCAATATTGAGCTCAGGTGCATTGTTTTCACTGATTATAATTGAGATTTTGGAATAAGGCTATAAGATAACAAAATGTGGTAAAAGTGAAGGGATGGTAAATACTTTCCAGATGCACTGTATACAGCTGGTAGTAAGGCTGAGAGTCTACAGTTATCCTATGCCATGTTTTTTTTTTTTTACAGTAGATGTTGTATGTTCCTATGTTTTGACTGATTCATTCAGCAGTATGGTCTGGATTTAGGTAAAATCTAGGCAGAAGCCTTGGTGAGGAGAGGTGAGTGTTATTGAGTGTTCCTGTTAAAAGGTTGTTAAAACATGCAAGAATCTTTCTTCGTAAGATTCATAGACTGTTTAGTATCTGTTTTAACGCCTATTTTAGTTCATATGTGTAATTGTTGTGACTTCATTCTCATGTGGTCTCTCATGTGGTACATTGTTATGTGTCTGTTTCATTTGAAGGTGTGCATGTAGAAACCAGGTCAATCGAAGTTGCTGTAATGATTTTATTTTATTTTATTTTGCACCTCTCTGCTGAGAGTGAAATAAATTTCCTCTTCTGGTTGGCAAAGCTGCAGTGGTCCATACTTCATTCACGTCATCACGTCCTCATGTCCTGCTTGATCATCACTTTTTCCTCTTTTTCCTACTTCTGTTGCTCTTGCTCTGAAGCCAGTGTGGCCTCCAGCTGATCAATATGTTTCTGCAGTCGCTCTCGGTCTCTCAGCAAGTTCTCTCTCTGCAGTGCTTTAGTCTTCTCATGTTCCTCAAAGAGATTCAGGGAAGCCTCAAGCCTGGTGATGGTCTGCAGGACAGCAGTAGTCTTCTCCTCTGTCTTCTCTTTTTTCTGCTCCTGTTGCTCTCGATCTGAAGCAAAAGTGTTCTCCACCTGACCAACACGTTTCTGCAGTTGCTCTCGGTTTCTCAGCAAGTTCTCTCTCTGCAGTGCTTTAGTCTTTTCCCAATCCTCAAAGAGATTCATGGAAGCCTCAAGCCTGGTGATGGTCTGGAGGACAGCAGTAGTCTTCTCCTCTGTCTTCTCTTTTTCCTGCTCCTGTTGCTCTCGATCTGAAGCAAAAGTGTCCTCCACCTGACCAACACGTCTCTGCAGTTGCTCTCGGTCTCTCAGCAAGTTCTCTCTCTGCAGTGCTTTAGTCTTTTCCCAATCCTCAAAGAGATTCAGGGAAGCCTCAAGCCTGGTCATGGTCTGGAGGACAGCAGTAGTCTTCTCCTCTGTCTTCTCTTTTTCCTGCTCCTGTTGCTCTCGATCTGAAGCAAAAGTGTCCTCCACCTGACCAACACGTCTCTGCAGTTGCTCTCGGTCTCTCAGCAAGTTCTCTCTCTGCAGTGCTTTAGTCTTTTCCCAATCCTCAAAGAGATTCAGGGAAGCCTCAAGCCTGGTCATGGTCTGGAGGACAGCAGTAGTCTTCTCCTCTGTCTTCTCTTTTTCCTGCTCCTGTTGCTCTCGATCTGATGCAAAAGTGTCCTCCACCTGACCAACACGTTTCTGCAGTTGCTCTCGGTCTCTCAGCAAGTTCTCTCTCTGCAGTGCTTTAGTCTTTTCCCAATCCTCAAAGAGATTCAGGGAAGCCTCAAGCCTGGTCATGGTCTGGAGGACAGCAGTAGTCTTCTCCTCTGTCTTCTCTTTTTCCTGCTCCTGTTGCTCTCGATCTGACGCAAAAGTGTCCTCCAGCTGACCAACACGTTTCTCCAGTTGCTCTCGATCTCTCATCAAGCTTTCTCGCTCTGGCTCTGCAACCTTTTCCTGTTCCTCACAGAGTTTCAGAGAATTTTGGTGTTCAGTGAAGTTCTGGAGGTATGCAGTATTCCTCTTCTCTGTGTCCTGCTTGATCTTCTCTTTTTCCTGCTCCTGTTGCTCTCGCTCTGAAGCCAGTGTGGCCTCCAGCTGATCAACATGTTTCTGCAGTTGCTCTTGGTCTCTCAGCAAGCTCTCTCTCTGCAGTGCTTTAGTCTTCTCCCGTTCCTCAAGGAGATTCAGGCAAGTATCGAGCCAGGTGATGTTCTGAAAGAGAACAGTAATCTTCTCCTCCATCTTCTCTTTTTCCTGCTCCTGTGATGCTCGCTCTGAAGCTAAAGTGTCCTCCAGCTGAACAACACGTTTCTCCAGATTCTTTCGGTCTCTCAGCAAGCTATCTCTCTCCAGCTCTGCAACCTTCTCCTGTTCCTCACAGAGTTTCATGGAATTTTGGTGCTCAGTGATGTTTTGGAGGAGTGCAGTAATCCTCTTCTCCATGTCTTGCTTGATCTTCTCTTTTTCCTGCTCCTGTTGCTCTCTTTCTGAAGCTAAAACGTCCTCCAACTGACCAAAACGTTTCTCCAGTTTCTTTCGGTCTCTCAGCAAGCTATCTCTCTCCAGCTCTGCAACCTTCTCCCGTTCCTCACAGAGTTTCATGGAATTTTGGTGCTCAGTGATGTTTTGGAGGAGTGCAGTAATCCTCTTCTCCATGTCTTGCTTGATCTTCTCTTTTTCCTGCTCCTGTTGCTCTCTTTCTGAAGCTAAAACGTCCTCCAACTGACCAAAACGTTTCTCCAGTTTCTTTCGGTCTCTCAGCAAGCTATCTCTCTCCAGTTCTGCAGCCTTCTCCCGTTCTTCACAGAGTTTCAGGGAATTTTGGTGCTCAGTGATGTTCTGGAGGAGTGCAGTAATTCTTTTCTCCATGTCCTGCTTGATCTTCTCTTTTTCCTGCTCCTGTTGCTCTCTTTCTGAAGCTAAAATGTTCTCCAGCTGACCAACACGTTTCTGCAGTTGCTCTTGGTCTCTCAGCAAGCTCTCTCTCTGCAGTGCTTTAGGCTTCACCTGTTCCTCAAGGAGATTCTGGCAAGTATCGAGCCAGGTGATGTTCTGGAAGAGAACAGCAATCTTCTCCTCCAACTCCTCTTTTTCCTGCTCCTGTGGTGCTCGCTCTGAAGCTAAAGCGTCCTCCAGCTGACCAACATGTTTCTCCAGTTTCTTTCGGTCTCTCATCAAGCTATCTCTCTCCAGTTCTGCAGCCTTCTCCCGTTCCTCACAGAGTTTCAGGGAATTTTGGTGCTCAGTGATGTTCTGGAGGAGTGCAGTAATTCTTTTCTCCATGTCCTGCTTGATCTTCTCTTTTTCCCGCTCCTGTTGCTCTCTTGCTGAAGCTAAAATGTTCTCCAGCTGACCAACACGTTTCTGCAGTTTCTTTCGGTCTCTCAGCAAGCTCTCGCTCTGCAGTGCTTTAGTCTTCTCCCGTTCCTCAAGGAGATTCTGGCAAGTATCGAGCCAGGTGATGTTCTGGAAGAGAACAGCAATCTTCTCCTCCAACTTCTCTTTTTCCTGCTCCTGTGGTGCTCGCTCTGAAGCTAAAGTGTCCTCCAGCTGACCAACACGTTTCTCCAGTTTCTTTCGGTCTCTCATCAAGCTATCTCTCTCCAGTTCTGCAGCCTTCTCCCGTTCCTCACAGAGTTTCAGGGAATTTTGGTGCTCAGTGATGTTCTGGAGGAGTGCAGTAATTCTTTTCTCCATGTCCTGCTTGATCTTCTCTTTTTCCCGCTCCTGTTGCTCTGTTTCTGAAGCTAAAATGTTCTCCAGCTGACCAACACGTTTCTGCAATTGCTCTTGGTCTCTCAGCAAGCTCTCTCTCTGCAGTGCTTTAGTCTTCTCCCGTTCCTCAAGGAGATTCAGGCAAGTATCGAGCCAGGTGATGTTCTGGAAGAGAACAGTAATCTTCTCCTTCATCTTCTCTTTTTCCTGCTCCTGTTGTGCTCGCTCTGAAGCTAAAGTGTCCTCCAGCTGAACAACACATTTCTCCAGATTCTTTTGGTCTCTCATCAAGCTATCTCTCTCCAGCTCTGCAACCTTCTCCCGTTCCTCACAGAGTTTCATGGAATTTTGGTGCTCAGTGATGTTTTGGAGGAGTGCAGCAATCCTCTTCTCCATGTCTTGCTTGATCTTATCTTTTTCCTGCTGCTGTTGCTCTCTTTCTGAAGCTAAAACGTCCTCCAACTGACCAATATGGTTCTTCAGTTTCTTTCGGTCTCTCAGCAAGCTCTCTCTCTCCAGTTCTTCAGTCTTCTTCAATTCCTCACAAAGATTGGTGATGTTCTGGAAGATTGCAGTAATCCTCTTCTCCATGTCCTGCGTCCAGCAATTTATCTCAGAAGCCAACACAGCATCCTGCTTTGCTACCTCATTCACCAGTGCTTCACAGGCTTCCTTTTTCTTTTCCTCCATCAATTTACATTCTTCCATCTCTAACTCCTCCTGCAATACCACAAAGTTGGAGTTTTGATCCCTCCTTTGTTGAAATCCTTTGAAAACTATTCTAAACATTTTGCAGTAACGTCTTTCTCGTTGCACACTCGGCAAAAACACAGATCAAGTGACATTTGACGGTCCTGTGACAGCTTTCTGTTCGAGAAGCCCGCTTGTGACGTAACACACACGTTCGACTGGGGGTGGGGGGGGGGTCTGATGTCAGAGACCCGTCACGCTCTCTCGCCACGCATGCGCAGAGTAAGGCAGCCCAGAATAGAGGTTTTGTATTCTTCCAAACTTTTCTTTTTTTTTTTCTACACTTTTCTGCCATTTTGTTTTTTAATGCGAGACAAGCGAAATCACAGTCTTTAAGTAAAAAATAAAGGATTAATATCTATATATATACACGGGACGCCGTTGTTTCTGAGGCCGGAATGGAGGCGTGGTCTCTCCGGCATGGCGTCAGGTGTGTATATCGGAGAGAGTGGAGCGCAGGTTGAGGAGTTGATGTAGGAATTGGGAGAGCAGGTTGTCTGTGTGAATATCTACTTTGCTTCCTTAATGCCTGTGAAACTCCGTACTGGTTTTTTCCTTTTCTAGACATATTTTATATTTCTTAATGAACCCGAGATGACACGGGGAGCGGAGCGAGAGGTGAATAAACGCCGTTGCTAAGCTAAACTGTTGACACCAACACATTTAGCGTCGATAGTTTTATTATTTAGAGTATGATTTATACAGCTGAGATCATAAGTTTATATACGCCTTGTAGTATCTGCAAAAATGTTACTACTAATAAGCGGGATTTTGTTTTTAAATAGTGTTTTGTTGGGTATTTAGTTTTAACCCGAATAAACTACATCGTGTCTTTTACATATAGTCCACTAGACACAATAATAGATGAATTTACACAAATGAACCAGTTAAAAAGTTTAAACACGCTCGATTCTTAACACTGTGAGTTATTAACGACTGTTTTCATGTTTTGTGCTAGCTGTTCATGACTCCTTAGTTCGTCCTGAGCCGCTGTTCTTCAGAAAAATCCTCCAGGTCCTGTAGATGATTGGCTTTTTCTGCATCTCCTGCATCTCGGACTCCTTTCCATCAGCAGCTGTATGATAAGATTCATCTTTTCATCCTGAGGACATCTGAGGGACTTGTGCACAACTAGTACACAAAGTCCAGATGTTTAATGGTCCTCAAGGAGGTAACATGATGCATTAAGAGCAAGGGGTGTGTGTAAACTTTTGGACAGGATGATTGGTGTAAATTGGTTTTATTTTCTCTTCTGGGAAACATGTAAATATCCTGTGAAGGGTAGTAATAAAAGGAAAATAGGATCTTTAAATCGAAATAATAATAATTTACACCATCCTGTTCAAAAGGTTACACCCCCTGGCTCTTAATGTGGTGTAAATAATATGCAGGACTCTGGATTTTTACTGGAGGAAATGGCTTATTAAGGGCAGGATCAAATAAATAAACTGCAAAAAAAAAAAAAAATCTCTTTAAAAAAAAATAATAATAACGTTTTATGTAACGTTTTACAACAAGCATATGTATGTATACGTATGAGCTCAACTGTATTATTTATCATGAATTTGTCCTGTTATTGAATTATTTATCATTTTTAAAGTAGTGTTTGTTCAGAGTTTGTTTTACTTTTGATAATTTTTAAAACTGTAATTAATGATGCTTAATTTTGCAGAATTTGACTGATTTTTATGAGCCCTCATTAATACAGCATTGTCCCTTCTTTTCTCCTTTTATTATTATTATTATTATTATTATTATTATTATTATTATTATTATTATTATTATTAAATAATTACCTTTAAGATACAACCACAAATCAAAATAATAAACATAGATGATTGTAGAAGATTGGTATTTGAACATTTATGTATTTTTTCTCAGATTGCAATGTAGTTTTTTTTGTAAATATTAAATAAAGTGCATTTGTCTTCAAGTTTGAATTTGCATATTTATTTGTTTTAGCTTCAAAACAGAATTCTGTGAATATTTTGTGTGCATTACAAAATTCAGTGTAGAGATGTAATTCAGGCTGTGAGAAGGCTATTAATATCAAAATTTCTGTTTTTTACTGCACCGAGTCTTTATAAACTGAATCTTTATGAACAGCAGGTGTGTTTTACTGAAGTTCACACAATCTGACTTTATACCTCCCTGTTTGTGCATCTTTTCTGCACATAAAGCAACAAAAAAGAACAAAATCAAAACCAATAGTTAATGTGCTCAGAGGTAATAACACACTCACATTATAAAGATCAACAATTAAATTATATTTCTAATAACTACTTTCACACACTATTTCTATCAACATTTTTTAATCAAATTGTATTTGTAATAACTTTCTCGTATGTTATGCAATACTACATGTTTAGACATACACTATGTTGCCAAAAGTTTTGGGGCATCTGCCTTTACATGCACATGAATGTAATATGGAGTTGTCCCGCCCTTTGCAGCTATAACAGCTATTGCAGCTTCAACTCTTCTAGGAAGGCTTTCCACAAGGTTTAGGAGTGTGTTTATGGGAATTTTTGACCATTCCTCTAGAAGAGCATTTGTGAGGTCACGGTTGCAGTCTCTGCACTAATTCATCCCAAAGGTGCTCTATCAGGTTGAGGTCAGGACTCTCAAGTTCCTCCACACCAAACTTACTCATCCATATCTCTATGGACCTAGATTTGTGCACTGGTGTGCAGTCATTTTGGAACAGGAAGAGGCCATACCCAAACTGTTCCCACAAAGTTGGGAGCATGAAATTATCCAAAATGTCTTGTACACTGAATATTAAACCATACAGATTAAGCATGTGATGTAATTAAAGTTCATGTCCATAATAAGTAAAGAATGAGTAGAGCCTTGAGAATTCTATATTAAAACAGTGAGATATAGAATATGGCTAAAATGTTATTGTGGAGAACTGAGCTTTTTATTCCAAAATTATGGACATAAATACTCAGTTGTTCCCCCTGGACTACTTTCCACAAGATGTTGGAGCATAGCTGTGGAGTATTTATGTTCACTCAGCTACAAGAGCATTAGTGAGATCAGACACTGATGTTATAAGGCCTTACAGGTGCTTTGGGGATGTGCTAGCTCAGTGTTTCAGGTGTTGGACTTTATTCACTTCATTTAACTACTATAACCAATACTGTTATCAACTAGATTGCTGAAAGAAGTGATGCATACAGCTGGAGAGCCTCTTCTCAACATTATTAATTCCTTGTTATATTTAGGTCACGTCCCAAAACCTCTCAAGCTAGTTATTAAGCCTTTTCTTAAGAAACCTAAACTAGACCCTAATGAATTATCAAATTACAGACTGATTTCAAACCTTCCTTTTATATCTAATATATTAGAAAAAGTTGTGTCTGCTCAATTATGTGAGGCATTGGTGGCTCAGTGGTAGGTTGCTCACCTATCATGCGGAAGGCCCGGGTTCGATCCCCAGCCACTGGTTGCAGTGCCGGTCCCAAGCCCGGAGGGTTGCGGCAGGAAGGGCATCCGGCGTAAAACCTGTGCCAAGTTGTTGTGCGGACCAGTTGGTACGCTGTGTCGACCCCGAGCAGCTGAAAGCAACTTCTTGTGTCTGCTCAATTATGTTCCTTCTTACACGTGCTTTTCCAAGCTCCGCCAAGCTGACCTACAATTTTGCTAAATTTTCTCGATTTGTATCTCAAATCCAGTCCTATATTATAACTTTTATAGTACCTATAGTATCCTATAATATTCTCACTCCAAACGGGTTTTATATCGCGTTTTATATTGCGTTTTATATCTAGTTTTATTTGTTTTCTAAAACACTTGCTTATAGCCGGTTAGCTTAATAGCATTGCTAATTCGTTAACCCGGCTACCACAAGTTTGTTTACGTTTTCACACCGGTTATTTCTGTTTACTACTACAACTAAACATTATGTTGATTGTGTGCCTGCCTTTGAGTGCAGGTGAGGACTCTTTCGAGCTGCACTCGGTGGATTTGGAGCTGGAGGCCATGGAGAAGCAGATCCGCGACCTACAGGTGAAGCAGGCCCAGCTGTGACAGCGGAAAGCCGCGCTGAAATCGTCCCAGACTGACGCTCACCTGTCCCAGGTAAATTCGCGGCGTGAAACAAACACTCCCACAACCTCAACTCCGTGTGCTTCTCTGCCCAGGCCCAGCGCACCAAGGACGCGGCCTGCCCAGGTTTCATTCACTCCGGCGCCAGGGTACCACGCAGCCAGGATGCAGCAGCAGCGGAAGACGCGAGCCAAGCCCCGGGCGAGGCCCTCTCCCCCTCCGCTGCCACCCGTCTTCGAGATCTCGACCCAGAACCGCTTCGCCCCCCTTCGCGAGACGGAATGCGACACGGTGATCATCGGAGACTCCATCGTTCGGCACATCCGTGCTACCATGGCTAAAGGTAAGGTGCACACTCGCTGTCTTCCTGGTGCTCGTGTTCTCGATGTCTCTGCACAGGTACCCGCAATCCTGAAGAAGAACATCGGAGCTGTGGTCCTCCATGCTGGCATGAACAACATCAGGCTAAGGCAGACGGAGATAATGAAGAAGGACTTCAGGAGCCTGGTGGAGAAAGTACGCACCACATCGCCCACGACGAGGATCATCATGTCAAGACCACTTCCCACGTTCCAGCGAGGAATCGAGAGGTTCAGTAGACTATTTGCTTTTAATGAATGGTTACAGTCATGGTGTCAAGATCAGAAATTACCCTTTGTTGATAACTGGAATCTTTTCTGGGAGCGTCCTAGGCTCTACCATCCTGATGGCCTGCACCCAAGCAGAGTTGGAGCAGCAGTCCTCTCAGACAGCAGTCCTCTCAGATCTCCAGGACACTACGCACCATCTGACTGGTAAGCCATAACTCAGATTACAGTTATGATAGATACTGTTCAGCTCACCAGATTGATACAAGTGCACACATAGCTCATCCTATAGAAACTGGGTCTGTTCCCCGAATAGTGAGATCAAAGAATAAATTCATTAATAGCCCTCGAAATAATCTAATCGAAGTTATACCTGAAAAACGCCAAATAATTAAAGAAAAACAATTCCTAAAGTTTGGGCTTCTCAACATTAGATCCCTTGCACAAAAGCACTTATTGTTAATGAAATGATCTCAGATTATAGTTTCGATACACTCTGCCTTACTGAAACCTGGCTTAGGCCAAAGGAATTCATTAGTCTGAATGAGTCTACTCTGTCAGGATATTGCTATAAGCATGAGCCCCATCTGACTGGTCGTGGAGGTGGTGTTGCAACTATTTGTAGCAACTCTCTTACCGTTACTCAGAAAACAGGAACCAGGTTTAACTCATTCAAAGTGCTTGTCCTTAATGTTACACTCACAGACATAAATAAAAAATCTCTATTGTATCTTGCGCTGGCCACCATATATAGACCCCCAGGGCCCTACGCTGATTTTCTTAAAGAGTTTGCACATTTACTCTCAGACCTACTGATTAATTTTGAAAAGGTCTTGATTGTAGGAGACTTTAACATTCATGTAGACGATTCCAATGATGCCTTAGGACTTGCATTTATGGATTTATTAAATTCTTTTGGGGTTAAACAAAACATTACTAGACCAACTCATTGTTTTAACCATATGCTAGATTTAATTATATCACATGGAACATATGTCACTAATATAGATATTTTACCTCAAAGTGATGATATCACAGACCATCACCTCTTAGTGTACACTCTACCTGTAGAACATATTAGACATGTCTCTCCTTGTTATCGATTCGGTAGAACTATTATCCCGACCACTAAAGACAAATTCACGAGTAATCTACCGGATCTGTCTCAATTTCTCACCAGACCCCTACATGCAGATGACCTAGATGAATTAACTAACAGCATAGGTACTATTTTCTCCAGCACACTAGATACTGTTGCCCCCATCCAATTAAAAAAGGTCAGAGATAAAACATCTGCACCATGGAATAATAGTCATACTCATGCCCTCAAGAGAGCAACCCGTAACCTCGAGCGAAAATGGAGAAAAACTAAATTAGAAGTTTTCAGAAGTGCATATAAAGACAGTATGTCCAGCTATAGACAGGCTCTAAAAGCTGCTAGGGCTGAGCATTTGAGCAAACTGATAGAAATAAACCAAAACAATCCCAGATTCTTATTTAGTACAGTGGCTAGACTAACAAAACATCAGATATCTGAAGAGAGTACTCCATCACAGTTTAGTAGTGAGGACTTTATGAACTTCTTCATCAACAAAATCGATAGTATCAGGAACAAAATAATGGATGTTCAACCTTTGACAGCATCTGGTGGTCTAGTCCAACCTAAAGCTCCACATTTAAAGCTACAATGCTTTACAGGTATAGGGCAGGAAGAGCTGTATAAACTTATCACCACGGCTAATTCAACAACATGTTTGTTAGATCCAATTCCAACTAGATTACTGAAAGAAGTGATACACACAGCTGGAGAGCCTCTCCTCAACATTATTAATTCTTCGTTATATTTAGGTCACGTCCCTAAACCTTTCAAGCTAGGAGTTATTAAGCCTCTTCTTAAGAAACCTAAACTAGACCCTAATGACTTATCAAATTACAGACCGATTTCAAACCTTCCTTTTATATCTAAAATATTAGAAAAGGTTGTGTCTACTCAATCATGCTCCATCTTACAGGAAAACTTTATCCTTGAAGAATTTCAGTCAGGTTTCAGGCCCCATCATAGTACAGAAACTGCACTAGTTAAGACAGGTAGGTCTTCTTTTTGGTGACACTGTTCTTCGAAACCCTATACATCACACCGTTCCTCATCACTAGCTTACCCCAGTGTTTCATAAGTTTTAAGACAGTTGCTGGTTCGTTCATTTGTTCCCTCCTGTTAGGTCTCTGTCCTCTCTCGACAAAGCAAATCACTCTGTTCAAAACACTGTCTTCCTGTTGTCTCTTCATTAGATAGTCATGGGACATCACATCTGTGTCAAGTAATTCAGATGGCATTACTGCTTGTGGAAGGTGAGGCAACAACAAAGCATGTGACCTGATGTTTGTATCACTATGCCTACATGAGTGCAGAACTGCTTCCACTTCCTGCATTGACATCGTGCCCGGTAAGGAGGTTTTAGCTGTATGACAGGCAACAGCCACACCTTCAGTTTCAGGAGTACTGTCAAAGGGGTGAGTAGACCAATGAAAGACATCCTGGACGTGGTTTGTGTGCACATCAGCAGCTTCCGCCAATAGCTCACTATAAGGAACTCTTGTGAGATGATGGAGTACACTTGGGTGCACAGAGGGCTCTCGGCTCAGGGCGTCAGCAACTACATTTTTTGGACCAGGAACATACTTGATGTCAAACTGATAGGGTGCTAGTTTAGCAACCTATCTATGTTCGCAACCATCCAATTTTGCTTTGGACAAAATATATGTTAATGGGTTGTTGTCTGTCCAAACTGTGAATTTATGACCCCTGAGCCAATGATGGAATTTTTCACAGATAGCCCATTTCATAGTGAAAAACTCTAAACTATGTTCAGGGTATCGTGACTGGGCATAGGTAATTGACTTGCTTGCGAAAGCAACAATGGTTTGGCAACAGATGAACAGACTTCAATAAACTGCTGGTAAAATACTACCATGCCCAGAAAAGATCTTATTTTCTGCTGACTGGGTACATTGGTACCCTCAACCATAAGATCATTTTCAGTGACAGAAGTAATGGCTTTGATGTTTTCTGGATCAGTAGCAATACCATCCACACTGACAATATGGCCTAAAAATTTTACAGAACTCTGCAAGAGATGACACTTCTTTGGAGCGAGCTTGAGGTTATGAGTCTTCAAACGCTTAATCACCATTTCCAGGTGCTCTAATGCCAGCTCTTCAGTGGGTGCAAACACCAGAACATCATCCAGATAACATAATAGGCTGATGAAATTCTGATCCCCAAATATTGTCAACATCATCCACATGAAAGTGGCCGGACTGTTACACAGGCTCTGCGGTAAACGATTATATATATTTTCGTATGATTTCATGTTCTTCCATCTCATCCAAAGCTTGACGAAGCCTTTCGGCAACTGAAAAGGCTTGTCGTCACTCAGGCGAATGCGATGAGCAAAACCAGTTGCCTTTCCGCAGTCCAACTTGTGTCTGGAAAAGATGGAATGATACTGATAGATAAGTTGAACTAGTTTTGTTTTGCAGTTCGCAGACACGTCGCAAGACTCCACATCTAACTCTGCTAATTCTAAGTCACATAAGACTGGTGTGCCATCCGCAGTACATGAGTCATTCAATTCAGATTTGGTTGGTAAGTTTAGGGCATCTGTTACACTCATCTCATCCTGTTCTTCAGTTAATACATCAACTGTTCTCTGAACTTTTTGTTCACGTCGATTGTGCAACCATCAGGAAATTCAGAGTAGTCAAAATCCTGTTATGCCATGCAAGGGAAAACATCCACAAGCGTAGACTTTCTTTTCAAAGTAATTACTTTCTCAAAAGGATTTATCACTTTGAGCGGAACCCATCCATCTTTATGTACCAAAGCTACTGTCTTTCCAACCAGCACTGACCTTGGCCTTGCTTTTACTCTGCTGGGCTCCAAAATGATCGCACTGCCAGCTGAGATGTCCTGAGTGCCTTGCAGTCTGCCCCAAACTAGATTTTCAGTCATAGGTTCAAGTGACACTGCCTTTTTGATCTTCACTGTTCCTACCAAATCTGGGGAAGTACCATTTCTCCATTTCTCCACATTGGCTTGTAGATCAAGCAGCTTGTTTTGTTCAGTGTTGTCGGCCTCACGTTCAGACACTTTTATTAATAAATCCATAGAACTTCTCAGCTGATGAATCAAATGTTTCCAGAGATTACTGCCAAGAATTAAATCATCACCTTGACCCTCGACTACCAAAGTTCGAACAGTGATATGACATCCATACACATCCATGTCCAGCTCGCTAATTCCTAAAGGTTTTATTCTGGTGCCTCCACATCCAACCAAAACATCATCAGTTGAGGTAAGTGAAAGTACACACTTTACATGATAGAGTAGGCCGTACTCTGTTTTTGCATGTCTTAGGTAGATGACGCTCTGTACTGGCCTGATCTCGTGATAGCTCATTCTCCAATACACGTTCCAACATTGCTAAGATTCGTTCAATGGGTTCAATGGGCTCTTTACGTGGAGTATTATGTACAACAGATTCAGGTATAACTGTTGTCTCAACCTTTGTTTCAGAAGGCTGAACAGCGACTTCCTGTTTTAAAACAGTGATGGCTGGGGGCACTCTAGGTACAGAGCTGCACCGTTTCTCTCTACCATACTCTTCCAAACATGCATGGCATCAGCTGCTGTCCATTGCCCCACAGGTCTGCACTTGAATATAAGGGAAATCTCAGCGTTTGGACAATGTCTGATAAACATTATGGTGAGCTCATGGGACAGATCATCAGTGTTTTTATTTTGTCTCTTTAAACAGTCCTCGGCTATCTCCATGGCTCTGTTTAGCCTCAGCCAGTAATCAAAGGGGTCCTCAAAAGCACGTGGGAGTGTGCCATAAAAATCAGCTAATGGCATGCTAGAATAAGCCACTAAGTCACTAAAATGTCGTTTTAGCAAATCAAAAATAGGACTTGGGCCCACCCTCACAACTTCTCGTGCCCGCCCCGTAAGTCTACTCATGACTTCATCAGCTTGTTCTTCAATTGGCGTCCTGATTTTGCGCAAATATACCAGCACTATGGCTTCCCACTCATGTATTGTGTACGGGTCAGCTCGGTCTCCCCTAAAACAAACAGGTTCTTTGATTTCAGATTTTAGAAGAGTAGAGTGGACTCATCTGTTTAAGACAGATGTGTCCACACTACTAGGCCCACACACTTTAGACTCTAAGCAGGAAGCAATGCTCTCCCCAATAGAGCGTCCCATAAGTTCTACCATCCCCACTAATAATTCCATCGGCTCATTGCCTTCCCTCAAACTTGGTTGTTTTAGTGCATCTTCACTTGACAGAGGTGGTGGAGAGCTTAAATTTTCATTTACATCTTGTACAGCCTCTAAATCAAACATGGAAGTAGATGTGACAGGAGAATAAGCTAATCTACCTCCCCCCACTGATGGCATAGGTGAAAACTTGAAAAACCCTCTACTTTTTCCAAAACTGTTCTCTGACTCCATTTCCAACACTGACAATAGCAATAATGAACAAAAAAGAGATGAACTCAAAAAAATAATAAAATGTTCTCCCCTTTTGTAAGAAAAAATGTAGATGTGTTGTCTCAAAACTTCAGAATAACACTTTCAGAGAGCAAGAGAAATAAAATGTGCAAATATATCCTAGTTTCAGAGCTGAAAATCCAATCAAAATGTATTTGTGCAAACTTTCAGTCTCTATGATAAACCTTTTCAAAAACTTCAGCCATCAAAGTCTTTTTTTTTAAAGTATTCAAGAAAAAAAAAAAATAAATAAATAAATAAATAAATAAATATATATATATATATATATATATATATATATATATATATATATAATATATATTTATAATATATTATTATATATATTATAATATAATATATTATATTATAATATTACATTATATATTATTTATATATTATAATAATATATTATAAAATAATTATTACACACACATATATATATATATATATATATATATGTGTGTAATAATTACGACAACCAACACCATTTCACGCCTTGAGTGGATCATTTAATTCTGTTAAAAACACTTTCAAATGAAGTGATCAGTCTCACAGCATTCTTGCACGATGTCCTGCAATGATGGGTGCACATTAACCATTACAATATCATTTTGCAGCAATAAAGATGAAAAAGACATTGTCAAAATATAAAGAGAGCAACAAAAAAATGAGATTTTTCAAGGTCACTCAGCCGCCACAATCACTCTCTTGCCGGGAGCGAATATTAATGACTTAACCGGAACTAGTTTCCGACATGGCGCCAGCAATCAATTATAATTAAAAGGCCATACACATGTAAAAATTAAAGCACATGGAAAACCCTTTTTTTAAACCTGTTACACACACATGTATATAACCTTCTCAAACCACTATCATAACCATTGCATACAATATGTTCCTTCATAGCAACCATCTATAATCATTGCACTCATTATACATAACTCTTCTCTGTATATTGTTTACATATGCATATTATTTTATCATGCTATATATCTTCCTTAATTGCGCTCAGTGTATATAACCCTTTCTGTATATAACCTTTTCTGTGTACAGTTTACATATGCAAATTATCATGGTATACAATATCTTCCTCATTGCATACATCTAAAATCATTACACTCATTGTATTTACCTCCCTCACTGCATACTGTGGATACTGTTTATATATGCATATTATTTTGCACTGCGAAAATGCACTTCTGATTAGATGCTTACTGTATTTCGACAATAAAGTTGAATCTAATCAAATCTAATCTAATCTAATATGTCCTCTTTCACAGATGGAGAGGAGGAACCACAGTCCACCATTAGATTGTCTGTTATGACACACAAGAAGGCTGGACCTAAATGTAACATGATGATGATGATGATGATTGGGGTGAGACCAGGCATTAAACACAAGTGAAGTGTTCTGAATATTTAGTATTTTTACTGTACCAATGTCATCTTTCTTAGATGGAGAAGAGTGAAACGCCACTTCCACAAGACCCCCTATTAAGGGGTGAAAAAGGACAACTACAAGATTAGTTGTAGCAATCCATGAAAAAATATATAAAATTATGCCAAACTTATCCTCAATAAACAAAGATTATGTCTACTTATTCTCCCCTGTAAAGTACTGTGAGACAATACAAACGCACTGAGTGCCTGGTCCTCACATTGTTGGTTAAAAACATTTTCTAAAACTTGGTGTTTTTACGTAATTTAATGGAACGTATTCATTAAGGGGGCCATCTAGTGTCCAGAATGACTATTTCTGTGTTTATATGTCCTCACTTTGTGGGTCTTTTTACCCGGTCCTCACTAAGTAGCAAGTACAAGAATGTGTGTGTGTGTGTGTGTGTGTGTGTGTTTCTTTGCAATGATGCTAAGATTCCTCTATGGCGATGGCAGGGAATGATGATCTTCATGTTAGCAAACACGATCGGCTGCAGCATCATATCTACTGTACTGAACGTCATTGACTGGAGAGAGGTATGTACACACACACACACACATACACACACACACACACACACACTTAGCTCCTGTTGTATGAGGAGAAAAAACAAAGCACGTGCTTACTCTTAGCTGCAGCTGTAACTCCTCATCTGCCACAGAGTCTAATCACTATGCGGAGGATGACATGGTTCACTCACCAGAGAGAGAGCGAGAGAGAGAGAGAGAGACAGAGAGCAGTGAGTCTGATCTCCAGCTTTTACATTAGGCCTGTGGTGAGAGAGAGAGAGAGAGAGAGAGAGAGAGAGAGAGAGAGAGACCGCAGTGAGTCTGATCTCCAGCTTTTACATTAGGCCTGTGGTGTCCGAGTGGTACAGTGAACTAGAACCACCAACACACATTATATAGTAATTCATGCTGGTCTGTCTCTCTCTCTCTCTCTCTGTGTGTGTTTGTGTGTGTGTGTGTGTGTGTGTGTAGGGAGGCACATTGAATAAGATGACCAAGAGATCAGAGGTGCAGAACTCTGAGGTTCAGACACACACAGAAACACTCTTCGCCAACAAAAAGGAGACGGAGAGAGACATCCACTCTTAAACCTGTCTGTCTATCTGTCTTTGTATCTGTCTCTCTCTCCCTGTCTGTTTCTCTCTTTCTCTTCTTCTGCCTCTTTCTCTCTCTCTGTATCTCTCTGGTCTTTCTTTGTCTGATTGTCTCTCTACCTGTCTGTCTTTCCCTCACTTAGGCTGTCTGTCTTTCTCTTACAAATCTCAGGCTGGATGTGTGTGTGTGTGTGTGTGTGTGTGTGTGTGTGTGTGTGTGTGTGTGTCATTACACTGCGTCTCATTAGGCATCAGTCGCTGCGCTGCCTCATTACACTCATTTGCTTTATTTTAATAATTTATTGCTCTTTGATGCATATGAGTTGAACATACACAACCTGGTTAATGCAACAACTTTATTTTATTTTATTTTAGTGTAATCTTTTTTTTTTTTTCTAATTTAGAGACTTTCTAGCAACCGCCTTTTTAAAGTCACGTAAATGATTTTTTTTTAAAAATCACCGGTGAGACATTAACTTGTGTAATTTATGTTGTAGAATAAAACATTAACCTCTCTTGACCTTGTGTTGGCCACAGACCTTATTTCACATCAGGACGAGTGAACCAGACGTCAAAAAATGCTAACCGATTTCCGGGTTTAGGACTACAAACTGTGACACCCTGCTTCGCGCTAAGCTTTTGGCTAATTTAACAGAAGCTAGTGTTAGCTTAGCTAGCCTATCAGCAAGCCAAATTTAAAAAACATAGAAAAAAAAAAGTTAAATTACTGTAAGGAAACAAAATCCGTTATAAAACATCTTCATCAAACGTGCTGAATAATATAGCTGTTAATTAAAAATAAAAGAGAAAAAAAAACCTGCCGAGTCCTGAGTGACAGGAAACAAACGTGTTACAGGCACAAAAGACAATTCCAATTAAGTGAATTAGTTTGAAAATCGTGCTGTCTGTCACGAAAATCCACGGCAATTCATGTCAGTGTGCACGAATCAATAGATTAAATGACGTGACTATTTCACGTTATGGCATGAGACTGGGTTGAAATTGTGCGTTGTTTATTAATAGGTTACTTCTTTACTCAGTCGTGTCCACTTTGTAAATTACCATAACTCCTTCCCTTTTTCTTTTTTTTTTTTTGTTACATCAAAACGAGTTAGATTATTAAAATATGCAAACGATTTATTAAATTAACGTGGTTTAATGCAAGAAAATGACGAGGAGAACTTGTACGGTCATGCAGTATATTTTAATGAGTTTGATTTGGTTCAATATAGTGATGACATTTCGTTTTGTTCTCTCTTTTTTTTTTACACACGTTTTGTGTGATCTCGCTCACCAAAGATTATAGTCTCGTTCTGCACGACATCTGAACAGGCCAAAAAAAAAAGTACAAGTCAAAAATAGCCACCAGTTCTGCAGTGTTTAAAAAATCCTCATTTGTTTCATCAAATTAGTGAAATGAATTATGTGAATGCACATACTAATTAACTTTTAGTTAAAAAATATACTGTTAACTGATTTCTTTTGTCTGTTTTCTTAATTGTAGAATATTTCTCACGTGCATCCAGTCCTTCGTGCTGTCTTTGCTGTAAACTGGAATGGAATGATATATGTCCACACAGGGGTACAGTTAATATTTTTGGTCTTGATTTAAGCAGTTTAATATGAACTGATGAGGTGGGTGTGCAAAAAATTTAACTTTACTGAATTGAAATGAACAGAACTTCTAAAACATTACCGACTACAGCACTGGCACAGCACACAAAACCGTGTCCATACTCAGATTGTCCTTGTTGCTACAGGACACCTGGAGTGCCCTGCACTCTCATTTGTCTAGAGATCACAGAGAGTCATTGAACTCTACACAGGCCCTCTCATTTAGGTGTCTTCTTTGTAATTCAGTAAGTAACCATTCAGAAAAATACTTCTAAAAAATACTAATCTAAAAAAGTATGAAACAGTGACCTATGTTTTCAATAATTGTGACTACAGAACAAATATATATTCAACACACCTATCATATCTATGCATAAAACTGCTGATGTTGGAGTTTTAATATGTGTTTAATATGTCATTGAACATACTTACTGAGATCCACTAGCACTGCTCGACTGGTCCCACCATCTCTCAGGGAAAAAGGTAGGTATACATCTAGACTCTTCTCTGTTCTGGCACCGAGGTGGTGGAACGAACTTCCCCTAGGTATCCGTACAGTCGAGTCTCTGACTGTCTTCAAACGGCAACTGAAGACTTACCTCTTCCTGAAGTACTTAAACTAGCTCTTATTTTTCCAGTTTACGTAATATGTTGCAACAAAAAAAAAAAAAAAAAAAAAAAAAAAACCCAACTCAGTGTTTAGGCTAATGGTATCCCAAGTTGTGTCTTATTGAACCAGTGTTAATGTATTCAGTGAGTGAGAACTAAAGCACTTTTGTACGTCGCTCTGGATAAGAGCGTCTGCCAAATGCCAGAAATGTAATTGTAAATGTGACATGGATGTTTATCATTGCTGTGGAAAAATTTTATCAATCATGTTATGTAGATACAATACCAGCATTGAAATTAGCTAGTCTGTCTGTGTGCACAGGAATGTGGGTGGTATGGTCTACATGTATGATATATTGTAGCTTATTGTGTCCACTGTGTGTGCATTGGAATGTAACCATATATAGTAACGTAAAGTGGTCCTAAACAGAGTGGCCCCACCGGGCGTAACCTTATAGGAGCCCTAGACATGCAACAGTTGTTGGGAAGACGTGTAGGAATGCATAGGGAAGCCTATATATTGTGTACAATGAGTTTGAACGGGAGTCGCTCGGCCGACCGGCTCAGGCTGTTATTGCATGATAATAAAAGCCTTATCCTCTGGCAACAAAACCCGAGGCGTTGCGTGATTCCTTCAACATTGCTCAAGCTGTTTCAAAACGTCTTTAAGTGATCTTAAGCTTCAAAGGTTTCTGTAAATGCTTGTTAATTCTTGCATTGTTATTTCTTCCTAATTAAACACTCTTAACTACACATTTTTGGGGTGGGGTCAGGAGCTTAGTTAACAGGTTTTATTTGCAGGTTTTAACTGCAGTTTGTTATTCATGTTTTGATACTGAGATTAAGAAGCTGTCATATCTATGCATAGAACTGCTAATGCTGGAGTTGTAATGTGTGTAATATGTCATTGAACATTGATGCTTATGCTGTTTAAACTATTTTGAAGTGATCTCAAGCATCATAGGTTTCTGTAAGTGCTTGTTATTTCTTGCATTGTTATTTCTCCCTAATAAAAGACTCTTAACTACACATTGCCATGGTATTATTTTGTCACATTATAACAGTAAAATGTAATTTAATTTAAATGAATTACCAGCACTGCATAAAACAAGTAAAATGTATTTAAAAGAACTGGTTATACTGCATTATATTAATGATATCATTCTCGTAAGTAAAAGTTACTCAAGTCATTGAGTACAGGTTACTGGTACTGTAACTACAATTACAGGTCAAGTTACATGTATTTATTCGGTTTGTTAATTTTACTTAACTTAGTTAAGTAGGTTTACTTAATTTCCATATGTGTTAAATTTACCTGGTAAATGTTTGTGCAAGAACTTGTTATATTTATTGTTTTTTTCAGTGTAGAAAGGGAAAGACAGAACAATACACAATACAGATCCTTATAATACTATCCTTACAGAAAAGGACCATTGTGGATAATCACATGATTCACCTGTAAGACTGACCTTTTTCTTTGTATTTAATAATCTTTTTCCAATTGCAGGTCAGATATTTGTATTTTTCTAATCATTTTTTCCCAAATAATTATTCATTCATTCATTCATTGTCTACCGCTTATCCGATCTATTCTCGGGTCACGGGGAGCCTGTGCCTATCTCAGGCATCATTGGGCATCAAGGGGGGATACACCTTGGACGGAGTGCCAACCCATTGCTGGGCACACACACACACACACACATTCACTCACGCAATCACGTAAACTCAACTCAAGGGGGCTGAGGGAAAAAAAATACAATTTTTAAAAAAGACAATTAATAACAGAGCAGTATTGTCTCTTGTAGCGACCAAAGATGGAATGATGCTGAAATGTAAACTGGATTGTATAACATGTGGGTGGGATATTACAGAAAATAAAACATAATAATAAAAAATTAAATCAACATGCAAGATTTGAATAAAGATTTCTCTAAAAAATCTCTGTGAAACAGTTGTGGTATGGCAAAATGACAAATATGAACAATTAGCTCAAATGATGGCCTGTCTACAAATATTAACCTTAATAAAGTCCTCATTCATAACATAGAGTTTAAATTAAGTTGAAATATTAATTACCTCTTGTGTGTAAACACTGAAAATGTTAGTTTTCAAATGTTATTGTTGCTATTTTATATATATAAGCCAATGTTTCATCACCTAGTGGTGAAAATCTGCAACAAGACCTACTGGGGCAGGACCCACGCTGCCCAATTGCCTCCTCTATGAACATTTTCAGGACAGGAAATGACAAAGCTGCAGATAGTACACCAAAATGGTCTAGTTGAGAAATGCTTCTTGGCAGCCATCTTGTTTTACAGAAAACATTTGGAATGAAATGTAATATATTTCTGCAAACAAAGGCAAAATGTAAGTGCTGACGATGTGTCTGCTGCACAGAAACATTTCTATTATAAGATTTATTGCAAAGATTGAAAGAGGGGACTGGGGAATAAGGAGTGAATACTGGCTTTACATCAGAGATGTGTACCATGGCGCTGTTGTTTTCTATGGAACAGCTTTGGGAGGGAGGGAAGGAAGGGAGGGAAGGAAGGAAGGTGTCTGAGAAATTTTAAATTTACTTTTATGCTCACTTTTAAACATAACAATACTCTGCTTAAAATAGTATTCATCTTACAGTATTCAACTAATATTCTTATAATATTCAATTATAACTTAAGAGCAGGCTTGGCCTAATGTAAAAATATGATAATCAAGCATAACCATAAGTATTAATGTGCTAGTGTAATAGCATAGCATATCATGTGATTATGTAATCTTCGTAAACACCAGGCTTAGCTTAAAGTAAAATAAAATAAAGGCATAAAATAAAATAAAATGATAACGCTTAAAGGCTCAAGGCCTAGACAGTGTTATCTGTAACATAAAACAATAAGTGCAGACAGATCAGTACAATGGAAAAGCTTGCATATTGTCTAGCCAAAAAAAAGGAGAAGTGCAACTAACTAAAAATAATCATTTAATAATATATCAATGGCTTGGAGACATAGACTTACACAGACTGACATAGACTCGTGATAAAAGGCATTAACTGTGAAGTCAAGATGATCTGTAAGATCTGTAGGGTCAGTGTGAAGGTCTAAAGTCAAACAAAGCTGACAGTGATGTCAGGAAAATTTTAAAATGCTTATCTTTAAAACAGGAATATGTAGGGGAAATTCATGCTTATCTTCAAAGTAGTAATAACTCATTTAAGAGCAGTGGTATCTATTATCCTATCATCTAGCTAACGGCTAAGCTTATGACAATCAGTATAGTATCAGTATAGTATAACCTCTGATAGTATGTATATGCAGTAATAATAAAATTATACAAATAGAATATAATAACAGTAACCACGCTGAGATTGGAAAAAGAGAGAAAAGACATTTACTGAAAACAGTTGGAGCTTACAGCTTAAAAGAACATGGAACCGTAATGCTGACTTTGCAATGTGCAAACTTGCAAACATCTAGAAAAAGTCAATATTATGTCAGAAGTCACAAGGAGGTGAAGAGAACATCATTTTCAAAGAATCTGCGATATGTCCACTCGGAGGGGACTCTGAGTTCCGACAAAGGAAGGAAGACAGAAAGACAGAAAGTGTTCTCATCCAACAACAGTACCTGCCCTCACAAATGTGTTTCTAGAGGAATGGTCAACAATTCCCGTAAACACAATCATAAACATTGTGGAAAGCCTTCCCAGAAGAGTTGAAGCTGTTATCACTACAAAGGACAGGCCAACTTTATATTACATTCACGTGCATGTAAAAGCAGACGTCCCAGTTTTGGCCTGGCTTGCAGTCTCCGCTCTAATTCATCCCAAAGGTGTTCTATCGAGTTGAGGTCAGGACTCTGTGCAGGCCAGTCAAGTTCCTCCACACCAAACTCGCTCATCCATGTCTTTATGGACCTTGCTTTGTGCACTGGTGTGCAGTCATGTTGGAATAGGAAGGGGTCATCCCCAAACTGTTCCCACAAAGTTGGGAGCATGAAATTGAGCAAAATGTCTTGAAATGCTGAAGCATTAAGAGTTCCTTTCACTGGAACTAATGCCGAATTCACACTGCATGATTTTCAAAGTGGTCGGATCACAGTTGTTTTCACACTGCATAACTATTTAGGGTAGCATTCAGTCACTGCTATGTTCACATTGCATGATGGATTGGTGACAGAAGTTTTCACACTGCATGACTTCACAATAGGAAGAATCACAGACCACAGACAGCTCTGTCTGGTCCCCAAACAAGATCACATGTGAGATCAGAGTTCTCATGCGAGAATGGAAATGGAACCCCGCAAAACGTTTGTGATCCAAATGGTCTGTACGGGGAACAAGGATTGTGTGTTGCATAATTGAACAAATGAATAATTTATCTTAAATTAATTTTAACTATATTTAAGACATTTTTCTCATAAAAACCTATAAACTCTGTTAAACTATAATATTGTGCTCCAGCTGAAGCCATGCTTGCTAATATTGTGGTATATAACTCCTCCCCGAACTTCCCTCTGCCCTGAATCATTACCAAGGTATTTTTCAGTCAGAACTCCTTTCACACTGCACGACTCATTGGCGATTCGCTCAGATCGCGTCTTTGGTAATTCACACTGCGTGAATTACCAAGTGCACAAGCTCCGATTTTGGGCATTTGTCGGTGACTTTGCAAAAGTAGTTGGTGACTGAAAATCAGGGCTAAAATCGTGCAATGTGAACTCGGAATAAGGGGCCAAGACCAATACCCTGAAAAACAACACCTGAATGCAATGATTTGGAGCGGTGTCCCAAAACTTTTGGCAATATAGTGTACATCAAAGCACCAGGTTATAAGTTAGTCTCTTGACTTAACTTAGTAACTAATACTACAGTACTTTAACACACATTTATCTCACAACAAAAAAATTAACAGAATTTATTTACAAAAATACAAGTGTATACTTAAATGAAGGTAAGAAATATAAAGATAATAAATAAGAACTATGTACGTCGTCTTCTACAAAAAATAATATACAGTTTTACACAACCTCAAGTACAATATAGTTACACAAATGCTACATGGTCCTTTAAACATTCTTTCGTGTACTAGCAAAATAAACAAGCTTGCAAAATATTTTAGTCAAATATCCTTTGAGCTGCACAACACACAAACACGTAGGAAACTCTTGCGCTCAACTTTGGTGGGACAATTACAGTAAAAACAAAATCAAACACTTGTAAGGAAATAAAGGAACTCAAATAAAGTTAATTTTCTTCAGTCTCAAAATAAACACATCCTTACTCACGTGGTTTCAGCAACAAACCCATGATGTTCATGAATGATTCATTCTTTTTGAACAAATCCTTAATATGACTCGGGAACAACGAGTTGTCTCAGAGAGCGATTCGTTCATTTTGTATTCAAATTAAATTTTTTTTTTATTTGTCACATACACAAACATACACAGTACGATATGCAGTGAAATGCTTACACGACTGTTGTGACCTCGAAAAGGAAATAAGAAGTAAAAAGGAAATAAGTAATAGAAAGGAAGAAGGAAATAAGGCAAAAAGAAAATAAATATAAAATAAAAATATAAAATATAAAAATCTACAATTAAATTAGAGATGAAAAAATATATAAAAAAAATTAGAAAAATGTAAAAAAAAAAAGGTTGAACTGTAGCAGTGTGCGAATGTGCAAATAATCAAAGTGTTATGTGCAATGTGCAAATGTTCAAAGTGTTATGTTCCTGTGCAATGTGCAAATGTTCAAGTTGGTTGGTGTGTTCAAGGAAACATGAAAGTCCAATCAGTTGAGTTCTATGTGGAGTTTTGGTTGAGAGTCCGTATAGCCTGCGGGAAGAAGGTTCCCCTCAGTCTCTCTGTGTTGGCCTTCAGGGAGCGGAAGCACTTTCCTGACCGCAACAGAGAGAATAGTCCATTGTTGGGGTGGCTGAGGTCCTTCACGATCTTCCTGGCCTTGGTCCAGCACCGCTT
This sequence comes from Hemibagrus guttatus, assembly GCA_033459395.1. Lineage (NCBI taxonomy): Eukaryota > Metazoa > Chordata > Actinopteri > Siluriformes > Bagridae > Hemibagrus > Hemibagrus guttatus. Next base: position 24,392,163 of record JAUCMX010000011.1, read on the forward strand.
GCTGTAAATTGAGTGCAGGTCAGGGAGCTTGGTATGAATGATGCGTTTAGCTGATCGCACCACCCTCTGAAGAGCTCGTCCGCCCTGCATGGTGCTGTTCCCGAACCAGGTCACTATGTTTCCCATCAGGATACTCTCTATGGTGTAGGAGTAAAAGTTCCTGAGCACCTTAGAGGGCAGTCTAAAGTCTCTCAAGCGTCTGAGATGGTAGAGACGCTGCCGGACCTTTTTCACCACAGTGTTGATGTGACAGGACCATGACAGGTCCTGCGTGATGTGAACGCCGAGGTATCTGAAGCTGTCCACTCTCTCCACTGCACTCTCATTGATCAGGGGGGTCTGATAATTCCTCTCCTGCTTCGTGCTGAAGTCTACTATCAGCTCCTTTGTCTTGCTGACGTTAAGGAGGAGGCTGATCCTCTGGCACCAGTTCTCCAGATTCCTAATCTCCTCCAGGTAGGCCGTCTCATTGTTGTCAGAGATCAGTCCGACCACAACTGTGTCATCAGCAAACTTGATGGTAATGGAGTTGTTAGTGGCCACGAAGTCATACGTGTATAATGAATACAACAGGGAGCTCCGAACACAACCCTGGGGGGCTCCAGTGCTGAGGATGAGGGAGACTGAGCCATGTCTGCCTATCCTTACTGCCTGTGGTCTGCCGGTTAGTAAATTGGAGATCCACTGACACAGAGATGTGCTGAGTCCCAGGTGCTGCAGCTTGGTAGTGAGTGTGTAGGGAATTATATTGTTAAATGCTGAACTGTAGTCAACAAAGATCATATTAACATAAAACTCCTTTCTAGTGTCCAGGTGAGGTAGTGATGTGTGAAGGAGGTGAGAAATGGCATCATCTGTTGAGAGGTTTGGGCGGTAGGCAAACTGTAGTGTGTGTGTCAGGTGAAGTCTTTGACCAGTTGCTCCAAGCATTTCATCACTGCTGAGGTCAGGGCTACAGGGCGGTAGTCATTGAGGGAAGCAGGATGGGTTTTCTTCGGGACAGGAACAATGATGGACTCTTTGAAGCATGTGTGGATTATCGACTGGATTAAGGAGAGGTTGAATATCTCAGTGAACATGGGTGCTAGCTGGTCGGCGCATGCTCTGAGGACTCGACCTGAGCTGGTCCTGCTACCTTCCTTGTTTTCCTGAAAGCTCTCTTTACATCATGCTCGGAGATGATGAATGCATTTTCGGTCTTGGCATTCTCTTCTTGTCTGCAGCCACTAGCATTAGCTTTAGCATTAGCGTTAGCCTTAGCATCGATTAGCTGCAGCCTCGAAGCGAGCGTAGAAGATGTTCAGCTCATCTGCTAGAGACGCGTCCGCATTCAACATACCGGATGTTGGTGCTTTATAGTCAGTTATTGTCCTTAGTCCTTGCCACAGGCTCCTAGAGTCACTCTGTTTGAGCTGTGACTCTAGTTTCCTCCCATAGTGCTGCTTCGCCTCCTTCACCGCTTTCCAAACGCTGTATGATGCAGCCTTCTACGAGTCCATGTCGCCCGATGCAAGTCCCATGTCATAGGCAGTGGCGCAAGATCTCAGAGCGTCGCGGATGGTCTTATCCACCCACGGCTTCTGATTGGAAAACGTTCTGATAATTGTTTTTTTGCACAGTATCATCCGTTAGCTTCTTGATGAATCCCACAACCGCTTCCGTAAACAGAATGATGTCATCAGATCTGCACCAGAACTTGTCCCAGTCTGCGTCATCAAGTGCAATTTATGTTCCTGTCTCATTTTGGCCTTGGTTGATTTACAGTTTTGTTTTATTCTGAATGTGACCTTCGTTTACATGAGTAAATGTGTTGAGGTAACACTAACATTGTAATTATATTCAGCTGAAATTATTGAAATGACTCAAGAAAAGATGTCAGCTCATGCGTCCTTTTTTGGCTGTCGCAGCATGCACTTCCAGGTTTGCGGCATCGTGACGCTCATTTCCGGGGCGGTGGACATCGCAGACAGAGCACTTCCAGGTTCACCACCCTTTGGCACTATATAAACACACTGTCAGCATCTCTTCCTCACCAGATGATCTCTCTTGCTCTGCTGTTGAGTCATCCCGCCTTTTGCCTCTGCCATTCTTCTTTTGCCGTCGCTTCTCGGCTGGATTTTGGACTGTTTTGCTCACACCGTGGGCTCTGCATGGTTTCTTTCCCCCGGTAAATATTCGTTGGGACTTCTCCTTTTTCGGTGACCTTTTGCTGTTGTGTGCTTCATCTTTGCCGCTGTATTTGTGCCAGAGTTTTTCGGGTGTATGTTATTGTCTGCACTTCTGTCTCTGTTCCTCCTTACTACATTAAAAGACTCTTTACATAGCTCCTGTGGCGTTTTGCACTTGGGTCCTAAATCCATGCTCCCTTACAGTATCATCTGGGCAGCCATGAACCCAGCAGACGTGTTAAAGATGCAGCAATTTCTTTCTACCCTGTCACAGACCTCCCAAGCACACGAGCGCTGGCTCCAGGACCTGACCACTGCTACCCAAGAGCTGATCTGCCATATCTCTGTCATCATCATCATCCACCCCTGTGGCCCAAGCACTTCCAATGCCTGCGACGCCTAAGCCTTTGCCGGCCCCACCTTGAGAACCACATTTGCCGCATCCAGAGCATTTCACCAGGGAACCTGGACTCTGTCGACCATTCCTAATGCAGTGTGCAGTGGTGTTTGAATTACAGCCCTCTTCATTTCCCTCTGAGCACTCCAAGGTAGCCTATGTCATCTCTCTGCTTTCTGGCAATGCCAGGATGTTGGCAACCACCAAGTGGGAGTGGCAGTCTGTGATCTGTGCCTCCTAGACCTTCTCCAGAGAGCTGTGCAAGGTTTTCTACACCACTGTACCCAAGCAAGATGCCGCGCGGATGTTGTTCGAGATGAGCCAGGGCAGCCACTCAGTTGTGGAGTTCGCGGTATAGTTCCATACAGCTGCTGTTGATAGTGGGTGGAATGCCATCGTCCTATACAACACTTTCTACCACGGACTTGCCGCAGAGGTCAAGGATGAGCTTGCCGCCTGTGAACTGCCGTCGGAGTTGGATGAGCTGATCACCGTAGCCACATGCATTGACCAAAGCAATCGGGAAAGACGAGCTGAGAGGACCCCCCTACACTGGCGCCCTAGTCCGCAACAAGCCACCCACTCTTCCCTGATGCCACCACCACTGACAATGGCCTTTGGTCCTCCAGTCTCCTCCCAGAGCATGGAGATCAGTCGTCTTCACCTGCCCCCTGCTGAGAAGGAAAGACACAGAGCTAATGGACTTTTTCTATACTGTGGGGAGGCTGGGCACATCGCAGGAGGAGTCAGCAGCGAGCCAACTAGCCCCAGTCTCCTCCAAACTGCTACTGAAGGCCTTCATCACTGTCAATGACCAGGTACATGAGTTAGCCATGTTTGTGGCTTCTGAGGGCCAAATCAGAGTTCCTTGATAAGAAGCTGGCTTATCAACTGGGCATCAAAACGGAACCCCTACTCTCGGCACTCCAGGTCTAGGCCCTGGATGACCACGTCCTGCACCAAGCCATTACATGTGGTTGTTGCACAGATTCATCAGGAATGGCTATCCTTCCTAGTTATCACATCTCTTCATGCGCCGCTTACATTTGCTTTCCCGTGGCCCCGGACCACTTGACCAGCGGGCGAGTGCTGGACCAGAGCACTCACTGTTACACCCATTGTCTCAGCCCTGCAACTCTAGTTCCGGATCCTGTCATTAATGAGCCCCTTCTGGACCTCAACTCTGTCCCTGCTGACTGCTATGATCTGGGTACAGTCTTCAGTAAGGCTTATGACTGTGCCATCGATCTCCTGCCTGAAGCAGTTGTGGAGCATATCCTCCCATCCTCCATCATGGTCAGAGCTCTCTGCCTTGACGTCAAAAAGAGGGTCCAGAAAGCTACCTCCAACCTTCCAGTTCCTGAAGGCTGTTGGGGGAGAAAGCTGTTCATGCCCGATCACCTGTTCTGCCATCCTGGTGCTCCCCACACTTGGTACATCCTCCAACAGCGTTTTTGGTGGCCCTTGGTTAGTAAGGACAAACAGGACTTCATTGCCCTGCCCAAGCTGCCGTCAGCCAAATAGACCACACAACTCATGATCCAGCATGTTTGCCTTCATGGCCTTCTGTGCAACATCATCTCGAACCGGGGACCACAGTTTACCTCCAACTTTTCGAAGGAATTCTGTCAGCTTCTGAGGATTACCATCAGCTTGTCATCGGCTTCCACCCACAGTCCAACATTCAGATTAAGCAGCTGAATCAAGAACTGGAGATAGGGCTCCGCATTCTGTGCACCGAAGGAACCCATGTCCTGGTCATCCAACTTGGTGTGGGTTGAATATGCCCACAATTCCCCACTCGACCAGAGACCTGCCACTGAAGGTCACCTGCTGGAAACTTGGACCACATTTTGTTGGTTTGTTCCCCATTTCGAAGGTGCTAAACCCCATGGCGGTATGGCTCAAGCTTCCCAGGGTCTTGCACATTCATCCTATGTTCCACGTCTCCAGACTTAAGCCCGTCCAAGCCTGTTCCTTGGTTTTGCTCACACGGTGTTTTGTGTATATATATATATATATATATATATATATATATATATATATATATATATATATATATATATATATATATATATATACAGTGGGGCAAAAAAGTATTTAGTCAGCCACAAATTGTGCAAGTTCTCCCACTTAAAAAGATGAGAGAGGCCTGTAATTTTCATAATAGGTACACTTCAACTATGAGAGACAGAATGAGAAAAAAAAATCCAGAAAATCACATTGTCTGATTTTTAAAGAATTTATTTGCAATTTATGGTGGAAAATAAGTATTTGGTCACCTACAAAAAAGCAAGATTTATGGCTCTCACAGACCTGTAACTTCTTCTTTAAGAGGCCCCTCTGTCCTCCACTTGTTAACTGTATTAATGGCACCTGTTTGAACTCGTTATCAGTATAAAAGACACCTGTCCACAACCTCAAACAGTCAGACTCCAAACTCCACTATGGCCAAGACCAAAGAGCTGTCAAAGGACACCAGAAACAAAATTGTAGACCTGCACCAGCCTGGGAAGACTGAATCTGCAATAGGTAAGCAGCTTGGTGTGAAGAAATCAACTGTGGGAGCAATTATTAGAAAATGGAAGACATACAAGGCCACTGATAATCTCCCTTGATCTGGGGCTCCATGCAAGATCTCACCCCAAGGGGTCAAAATGATCACAAGAACGGTGAGCAAAAATCCCAGAACCACACGGGGGGACCTAGTGAATGACCTGCAAAGAGCTGGGACCAAAGTAACAAAGACTACCATCAGTAACACACTATGCCGCCAGGGACTCAAATCCTGCAGTGCCAGACGTGTCCCCCTGCTTAAGCCAGTACATGTCCGGGCCTGTCTGAAGTTTGCTAGAGAGCATTTGGATGATCCAGAAGAGGATTGGGAGAATGTCATATGGTCAGATGAAACCAAAATAGAACTTTTTGGTAAAAACTCAACTTGTCGTGTTTGGAGGAGAAAGAATGCTGAGTTGCATCCAAAGAACACCATACCTACTGTGAAGCATGGGGGTGGAAACATCATGCTTTGGGGCTGTTTTTCTGCAAAGGGACCAGGACGACTTATCCGTGTAAAGGAAAGAATGAATGGGGCCATGTATCGTGAGATTTTGAGTAAAAACCTACTTCCATCAGCAAGGGCATTGAAGATGAAACGTGGCTGGGTCTTTCAGCATGACAATGATCCCAAACACACCGCCCAGGCAACAAAGGAGTGGCTTTGTAAGAAGCATTTCAAGGTCCTGCAGTGGCCTAGCCAGTCTCCAGATCTCAACCCCATAGAAAATAGGGAGTTGAAAATCCGTGTTGCCCAGCGACAGCCCCAAAACATCACTGCTCTAGAGGAGATCTGCATGGAGGAATGGGCCAAACTACCAGCAACAGTGTGTAAAAACCTTGTGGTGACTTACAGAAAACGTTTGACCTCTGTCATTGCCAACAAAGGGTATATAACAAAGTATTGAGATGAACTTTTGTTATTGACCAAATACTTATTTTCCACCATAACCTGCAAATAAATTCTTTAAAAATCAGACAATGTGATTTTCTGGATTTTTTTTTTCTCATTCTGTCTCTTATAGTTGAAGTGTACCTATGATGAAAATTACAGGCCTCTCTCATCTTTTTAAGTGGGAGAACCTGCACAATTGGTGGCTGACTAAATACTTTTTTGCCCCACTGTGTGTATATATATATATATATATATATATATACACACACACACACACACACACACATACATACATATACACACAATACCACTCAAAAGTTTGGGATCACTTGCATATTTTAGCTTGATTTCAGCTATGGAGGAAGACTCCACCAGCCAATCCATCTTGTGGGAGATTCTCCAGGAAGCATGGGGTTAAATCTCATCAGATTATCTTTAAAAATTGACAGCTACAATGCCCAGGCTGTAATTGCTGCAAGATGTGTTTATTTCTAACTCTGACATGTCAGCATGTCCTGTTCTTTTGCTAGATTTTCTTTTCAGACTAATGTCAGCCTTCACTCCCCACGTGCATCAATGAGACCTGGCTGCACATGACCAGTTCACCACTGTTCCTTCGTTGGACCAATTTTGATAGATACTGACCACTGCAGACCAGGAACACCCCACAAGAGCTGCAGTTTTGGAGATGCACTGATCCAGTCATCTAGCCATCACACTTTGGCTCACTCAAATCCTTACGCTGGCCCATTTTTCCTGCTTCTAACACATCAACTTTGAGGACAAAAATGTTTACTTGCTGCCTAATATACAGTATCCCATCCACTAACAGGTGCCGTGATGAGGAGATAATCAGTGTTATTCACTTCACCTGTCAGTGGTAAAGTTATGGCTGATTGGTGTATAACAATGAACATTAAAGCAGCTATTGAGACATATCAATACAGGAGATAAAATTTAAATAGAAATTTATCCCTAATGAGAAACCATAGCTGATGGTGGAAAGTAAAGAGTTAAATTCATCCTAGGTTTTTGAATATTATTATTATTATTAATATTATTATTATTAGTAGTAGTAGTAGTAGTACTAGTAGTAGTAGTAGTAGTAGTAGTAGTAATAATAATAAGCCAATACATAATTAGAAAATTTAAAAATATATATAATTTTGTCAAATATAAATTCTATTAGAATGTCAATAAGCATAAAAAAGATTCAGTCCTCCCGAGAAATTCACAGTAATCTATAAATATGCAGTGTTGTCAATACACTCCTCAATCATCCTGACACTTTTTGTCAGAGACAAAAGCAGTCCCTATGCCTGAAGAGCTGGCTATGTTTAATTAATGTACATGTCAAAACACAGACTCCATACAAGGTTACAGAAATAAACGTTCTCTGCTTTGAAGATCCGAACGCTCTTTTTCACCTCTTGACATGTTTGGCACCTCTGAGCAGAGCGTATATGTATATACACGCTACACAAGATCCGCTAGACTTAATTGAAGGTCATAGGATGAAATGAGCCTTATGAAAAGCTTGAGAAATCTCGGAGAACGTGATTTGGTGGTAATGTGGTGTGTTCCTCTGGCAATGGATTTCATCACAGTTCCTCTCAAAGAGACTCAGTAATGGACAGCAGTGCTGCTAAAGGAAAAAATCTATAACTTGCATTGTTTTTTGGGGTTTTTTTTTTTTGACCTCAAGCAGAATAGAAAGTGAATGAGTAAGGTTTTAATTTTGATTTTATTTTTTTCCACACATCCCAGCTTTGGAAGTTGAGGCCAGAGCACAGGGTCAGCCATGATACAGCAACCCTGGAGCAGAGAGGGTTAACGGCCTTGCTCATGGGCCCTACAATGGCAGCTTGGCAATGCAGTGCAGTGGCCAGGTCACTATAATGCGAAGTCAGCCTTCGTGACTGCTCACCTGTAATCCCTACAGAAGTGCTGAGAGGAAACGGATGATCGTTTAGCTAGAAGTGTGAACCCATATCTGGTTCATTAGGAGAAATTGCACAAAGATGAAATGGAAATCTTCTTCTTCTTCTTCTTTCGGCTTTTCCCTTCAGGGGTCGCCACAGCGAATCATCTCTCTCCACCTATACCTATCTTCTGCATCCTCAACCCTTGCACCCACTAGCTTCATATCCTCATTAATTCCATCCATATACCTCCTCTTTGGCCTTCCTCTTTGCCTCCTGCCTGGCAGCCCCATGTCCAACATTCTCCTACCAATATACTCACTGTCCCTCCTCTGAACATGTCCAAACCATCTTAATCTGGCCTCCCTAACTTTGTCCCCCAAACGTCCAACATGAGCTGTCCCTCTGATGTACTCATTCCTAATCCTGTCCAATCTTGTCACTCCTAAAGAGAACCTCAACATCTTCAGCTCTGCTACCTCTAGCTCTGACTCCTGTCTCTTCCTCAGTGACACTGTCTCTAAACCATACAGCATGGCCGGTCTCACCACTGTCCTGTACACCTTCCCCTTGATTCTCGCTGATATTTTCTGATCACACAGAACTCCCGACACCTTTCTCCACCCATTCCAACCTGCCTGCACTCGCTTCTTTACCTCTTTCCCACACTCTCCATTACTCTGGACTGTTGACCCCAAGTACTTAAACTCCTGTACCTTCTTCACCTCTTCACCCTGTAACCTTACTGTTCCACTTCCCTCCCTTTCATCCACACACATGTACTCAGTCTTACTACGACTGACCTTCATTCCTCTTCTCTCCAGCGCAAACCTCCACCTCTCCAAGTTTTCCTCCACCTGCTCCCTGCTCTCACTACAGATCACAATGTCATCTGCAAACATCATTGTCCAAGGAGACTCCTGTCTGACCTCCTCTGACAACTGGTCCATCACCATAGCAAACAGGAAGGGGCTCAGAGCCGATCCCTGATGCAGTCCCACCTCCACATTGAACTCCTCTGTCTGACCTACAGCACACCTCACCACTGTCCTGCTCCTCTCATACATGTCCTGCACCACTCTGACATACTTCTCCGCTACTCCTGACTTCCTCATACAGTACCACAGCTCTTCTCTTGGCACCCTGTCATATGCTTTCTCCAAGTCTACAAACACACAGTGCAACTCCTTCTGACCATCCCTATACTTCTCCATCAAAATCCTCAGAGCAAAAATTGCATCCGTTGTGCTCTTTCTGGGCATGAAGCCATACTGCTGCTCACAAATTTCCACTACCTTCCTTAACCTAGCTTCCACTACTCTTTCCCATACCTTCATTGTATGGCTCATCAACTTTATCCCCCTATAGTTACTGCAACTCTGCACGTCACCCTTATTCTTAAAGATCGGCACTAACACACTTCTTCTCCATTCCTCAGGCATCCTCTCACTCTCTAAAACCCTGTTGAACAAATTAGCTAAAAATTCCACTGCTGCCTCTCCCAGACACTTCCAGACCTCCACCGGAATGTCATCAGGACCAACTGCCTTCCCACTTTTCATCCTCTTCAAAGCCTTCCTGACTTCATCCTTTCTAATCTTATCTACTTTCTGTTCCACAGAGTTCACCCCTTCTACTCTTTTTTCTCTCTCATTTTCCTCATTCATCAGCTCCTCAAAGTATTCAAAGATGGAATGGAAATAGATTCTTTTTAAAAGAATCAGGAAGTGAAATAGGTAGATATACAGGAAGTGAAAAGCATGAGAAATCATGATATAAGGAAAAAAAACAGGAACAAGGCCAAGAAAATAAACTTTGTTGTGCATATAATTAACCCCTGACCTTTATTCACATTGAGTCATAAAATAGTTTATTTATAATGAACAAATGATAAAATTTTTAATATTTAATAAAAACCAAAAATTATGATGTTGACTGATTGAAGTCTGTTGTGCAACAAAAATTTCTCAAAAAGCTAATTTTGAACTAACTATTAACAACATAGGGTTTAGGATCGACATTGTACCGTGAATCTTTTAAATCTTTTAAAATAAATGTACAATGGATTAAAAAAAATATATACACACCCCTGTTAAGAAAATGACCAGTTTTGTGTAAAAAATTAATATATATATTAGGCAGCAAGTGAACATTTTGTCTTTAAAGTTGATGTTGATATAGAGATATGTAGTTGATGAAGCAGGAACAATGGGCAAGCGTAAGGATTTCAGCGAGTTTGACAAGGGCCAAATTGTGATGGCTAGACGACTGGATCAGAGCATTTCCAAAACTGCAGCTCTTGTGGGGAGTTCCTGGTATGCAATGGTCAGTATCTATTAAAAGTGGTCCAAGGAAGGAACAGTGGTGCACTGGCAACAGGGTTTCACAGTGCTTCCAAAACAGCACAAAAAATTCTGTTTCCAAATGAACACAGGGTTTCTTTCCCATTCCCATCTGATTTGAACATGAAAATCACTGAATCAAAATAAAAAGAAATTAGAAAAAGTGTGTATTAAATACGGTGTATAAAATCGATTAGTATCGAAATAAATAAATAAATAAATAAATAAATAAATAAATAAATAAATATGCCACAGTACAGTTTGTACACAAATAAAAACAAAATTAAAGTTAATCTCGCAAATTCATGCAGAAGGGGAAATAGATAATTGACTTAAATTGGAAAGTAATTTCTATCATTAGCAGTTGATTATCGAGAGCGCACAAATATCACAGTCCATTATATTGAATGAATTAAAATCTTTTTAATAACATCAGTTAACACAAAGTTTTTTTTCCTGAAAATAAGTCAAAGCAAAATCAAGGTATAAGTATTTTAAATAAATGAATAAATAGATTAATTAATTAATTAATTAATTAATTAATTAATTAATTAATTAATTAATTAATTAATTTACCCCTCGGGTAACACTCTTCTCACAGTGCTTCCAAAACAGCGATGATTTTTTCTGCATTTGTTCCCTGGCAGTTATCCAAAATTCCAAAAGAGCATGAGCTGCCCGTAGTGTTCAAAGTTAAAAAGAAGCAGGGATTTTGTGTTGGTGGTGAGGGCCATTTCCACTGATCATCCTTGAGATGTTTCTACAACTTGATTGGAATCCACCTGTGGTAAATTCAGTTGATTGAACACACGTATCTGTATAAGGTCCCACAGTTAACAGTGCATGTCAGAGCACAAGCCAAGCCATGAAGTCTAAGGAATTGTCTGTAGACCTCTGAGACAGGATTGTATCGAGGCACAGATCTGGGGAAGGGTACATAAACATTTCTGCAGCATTGAAGGTCCCAGTGAGCACAGTGGCCTCCATCATCCATAAATGGAAGAAGTTTGGAACCACCAAAACTCTTCCCAGAGCAGACCGCCCGGCCAAACTGAGTGATCAGCGGAGAAGAGCCTTAGTCAGGGAAGTGACCAAGAACGAGATAATCACTCTGAAAGAGCTCCAGTGTTTCTCTGTGGAGAGAGGAGAACCTTCCAGAAGAACAATCATCTCTGCAGGACTCCACCAATCAGGCCTGTATGGTAGAGGGGCCAGACGGAAGCCACTCCACAGTAAAAGGCACATGACGTCCTGCCTGGAGTTTGCCAAAAGGCACCTGAAGGACTCTCAGACCATGAGAAACAAAATTCTCTGGTCTGATAAAACAAAAATTTAACTCTTTGGCCTGAATGGCAAGCGTCATGTCTGGAGGAAACCAAGCACCGCTCGAATTCTGAGAAAAATAATGAATTTAATCCATTTTGGAATAAGGCTGCAACATAACAAAATGTGAAAAAAGTGAAGTGCTGTGAATACTTTCTGGATGCACTGTATATATGTACAGTACTGAGGTGAAAACCCATTATGAAAATAAATTTAAAGTATTAGACACAAGGCCAAAAAGAGAGAGTTTCAAAGTCTAGAAGGGTAGAAAGAGAGAACATGATCGAGGCAAAGAAAACACCAAACAGCATAGATTATCTGGCAACCACAGGCTTTGTGGCTTGTGTTTTAAATCAAACGTGGTTGCCTCTGCCAGAAGGTTAAATGATTTGGATGAATCATTCAGCAAGAGCAGAAGACAGTCCACATGCACTACAGAAAATTCACATCAGCATGGAGGAGTGGAGAGCATTCTACATGTCTCTCTAATCTTTATAAGATTTATTGCAGGAAATTTTCACAACTTTTATTCTTTTAAAATTTTGCCCTTTTATTAAAGTAATATTTAATATTTAATGTAATATTTTATTATAGATTACAACATTCATTATGTACAAATGATCACTTTCATTCATTCATTCATTCATTCATTCATTCATTCATTCATCTATTCAATCATTCATTAATTCATCTATTCATTCATTCATTAATTCATCCTTCCTTCCTTCCATTCATTCATTCATCCATCCATTCATTCATCCCTCCCTCCATCCATTCTTTCTTTCTTTCATTCACCCATACATACATTTATCCATCCATCCATCCATTCCTCCCTCCCTCCCTCCCTCCCTCCCTCCCTCCCTCCTTCCATCCATTCTTTCTTTCATTCACCCATACATACATTTATCCATCCATCCATCCATCCATTTATTAATCACTCCATCCATCTATTTATCCATCCATCCATCCATCACTCTATCCATCCATCCATCCAGCATCCATCCATCCATCCAACATCCATCCATCCATCCATTCCTTCATCCATCCATCCATTTATTCATCACTCCATCCATCTATTTATCCATCCATCCATCCATCCATTCTTTCTTTCTTTCTTTCTTTCCTTTCTTTCTTTCTTTCTTTCTTTCTTTCTTTCTTTCTTTCTTTCTTTCTTTCTTTCTTTCTTTCTTTCACAGCTGGCATGAACTAGAAACAGATCCTGGATGGATCTCCAGTCTATCTCAGGCCATCATGTCCACACACACGTTCAAGCCTACAGGCAATGTAGCACAACCAAACTAACTACTGGCATTGTTTTTGGGGGGTAAGAGGACACCAGAGGATGGAGAGGAAACCCCACCTATCCATGAGAAGAAGGTGGATTTAACCGTATATATGAGATCAGGGTCAATCTGAAATGCCTGGAGCTGTGAGCTGCTTGCTTATTTACTATATTTATTTACTATATTTGCTAGCTTTTTTACAAGTTATGATTGGAGGTGAAGACAGATGCAGGTGCAGATTTTTACTGAGCTGTGTAAAAAACTAAAACAAATCAAACAAATACGGGCAAAACACATGTAAACTTGACATCAACAGAAGCTTGATGATGAAACACTGCAACACAAGAACTTACATAAGTAACACAGAACAGGTGTGAGTGATCACTGAGACATGTGATGTGCTCACGGATCATGCTGGGGATGATGCGTGACGTAATTCAGTGTCGATTTCAACAGAACGATGACAAGCCTATTAGATTGCTGTGCAATAATGCCTGCTGTAATCTCTTTGGGAGACCAGAGGGGAAGATAGAACAAATCCTGTAGATATAAATGATTACTCCACTGACTCATTATAGAGCTTCATCTAGTGAGAAGTTCCTGATATTACACAGCCTGTGTGGGTTTAATAACATACATCTAGGCCTATGCCTAGCTATTTTTATTAGAAAATTTGCAATATAAATCTGTAATTTTCTGACTATTGATACATATAAAAGTGTTCATATATGTGTTTTATATATGTAAATGTATGAAGGGTGCCAATAATTATGCCACTACTGTAAATATTTAAAAGGAAAAAAAGGTTTAAATATTAAATGAATGATATTTGGTATTTTTTAATTAGAACTCTACCTAGAATTATCAAATAACTGTAATAGATTTAAAATTTTAACTTTATAGGAATAATTATTTTAAAATTGTCAAATGGAAATCGTGCTGCTTTTATTTATTCACTTCACAATCTTGGAATATTATGAATCGTGGACCCAGGACCGAATGTTTTCGTGTTTCAACGATGCGTCATATGCATCGATCTAAGAATATGTTTGATACGCTGCATTTTACGCTGCAGTCTCTCAACATGGGTTTTAACAATAAAACGTATGTTAGATTTTCTACATTGAATTTCTTCTTGAAGCATGCACCAATTCTGAAGAGTTATATACATATCCTGCTCGAGAGCCAAGCTACTGTACAATAATGTGCCAAAATAACAGAAATCTGGGCCTGGTTGCTTGCCCAGGAACCTTTAATGGACCATTACGTCTCTCCTTCACTTCCTCTCTTTATCCATCTGTTTGATATAGTGAATAGTAAGTTATGAGATCCACTCTAAAGTGTTATATTATTAGGTATGCTTATCTTACACCTGCACTCAAATACATCAATATAAGAAAGCCATAATCTGAAAGCAGACCTCAAGGCAAGTGGGCTTTTAACAAGACAGCATATAGCAGAAGACAAAAAAAGGAACTGAGACCCAGAACCAGAAAAGCCTGGACATCCCTTACATGCCCGGAGTACCACAGAAACTTTTGAAACATCACATACAAATTCACTTTAAATCCACCACTTCTCTGTCCATGATGGGACACATCATGGACAGGGAAGACAGATGGTTTGATTGAGGAGTGAAGGAGGCCATCTTCAGTATGTCCATGTGGAAAGTCCTTCTCTCAACAGACGTGGAGGTCTTAGGCACAACCTGTCTCCTATTTTTCATGCTGCACTTTCATCCATCTCCAAGAAGATCTAGACCTTTTCACAGGTCCAACAGGAAAGCCACATCTAAGGACCCTCCATCCCCTCTCACATTCTCTGATTATTATGCATAATATTTCAATATACTCTCTCCCTTACTCCTAACTCCTCCCTCTGCTCTCACCTTCCCCTTGTTCCCTTAATGAGACTATCCAGGGAGAGGAGGATCCTTGACCCTGGAGGATACAAATTTGTGGAATCTTGCCAACTTTCTTCAAACTAAAGAAGCCGCTCAGTAGTGAAACATTTCGATCTAACTAGAAAGAAGTCCAGTTGACACGACTCAACTCCAAGGGCCTTGCTCAGGGCCCCAGCAGTGGCAGCTTGGTGGACCTGGGATTCAACCTCACAACCATCCCATCAGTAGACCAACACCTTAACCATTAAGCTACCACATCCTCATATCTTCATACTTTGTCATGAAGTATAGTCGCAGATATAATAAACTTGATAAAGGTGGATTATTTTCTGTCATGCTTCTTTCCACAAAATGGCTTTGGAAGAAACATTTAAATCAAATAGGCTTCATTGGTGGAAAAAGGACAGATCAGAGAACTGGACATTTATTTTAGAAAAAGTTAGGAAAAGGTATCAACTTGTCATGAACCTAGCTGAACATTATTTGGAGGGGCAGTGATGGTTTCAGTGAATCTAGCCATGGGGGTCACAGTCAAGTGACTTCTGTGCCGGTCCCAAGCCCGGATAAATAGAGAGGGTTGCATCAGGAAGGGCATCCGGTGTAAAACATTGCCAAATTTAACCATGCGAATCGTCAGTACAAATTTCATACTGGATCGGTCGAGGACTGGGTTAACAACGACCGCCATCGGCGCCGTTGACATACAGGGCGCCAGTGGAAATTGGGCTACTGTTGGTCGAAGAAGTAGAGGAGGAAGGAGAGTGAACAGACAGAGAGAGAAGAGGAAAGGTAAGAGTGTAGGACTGAGAATAAGAACTCTGAATGTTGGTACTATGACAGGGAAAGGTAGAGAGCTGGCTGATATGATGGAGAGAAGGAAGGTGGATATACTTTGTGTGCAGGAGACCAGGTGGAAGGGGAGCAAGGCTCGTAGTATAGGAGCAGAATTCAAGCTGTTTTATTATGGTGTGGATAGTAAGAGAAATGGGGTAGGTGTGGTCCTGAAGGAGGAGTTTGTGAGGAATGTCCTGGAGGTGAAGAGAGTGTCTGATAGGGTGATGAGTGTGAAGTTAGAGATTGAAGGGGTAACGTTGAATGTTGTTAGTGGTTATGCCCCACAGGTAGGTTGTGAGTTAGAGGAGAAAGAGAGATTCTGGAGTGAATTAGATGAGGTGATGGAGAGTATCCCCCCTGGTGAGAGAGTGGTGATAGGAGCGGATTTTAATGGACATGTTGGTGAGGGGAACAGAGGTGATGAGGAGGTAATGGGCAAGTTTGGAGTTAATGGAACCTAGAAGGACAGATGGTAGTGGACTTTGCTAAGAAGATGGACATGGCTGTGGTTAATACTTATTTTCAGAAGAGGGAGGAGCATAGAGTGACTTACAAGAGTGGAGGTAGGAGAACACAGGTAGACTACATCCTATGTAGAAGAGGCAATCTGAAAGAGATTAGTGACTGTAAAGTGGTAGTGGGAGAGAGTGTAGCCAGACAGCATAGGATGGTGGTGTGTAGGATGACTTTGATGGTCTGTAAGAAGAAGAGGTCAAAGATAGAGATAGAGAAGGAAAACCAAGTGGTGGAAGCTGAAAAAGAAGGAATGTTGTGAGGAATTTAGACAGAAGTTGAGGCAGGCTCTGGGTGGTCAGGTAGTGCTGCCAGATAACTGGGAAACTACAGCAGAAGTGATCAGGGAGACAGGGAGAAAGGTGCTGGGTGTGTCATCTGGAAGGAGGAAAGAAGAAAAGGAGACTTGGTGGTGGAATGAGGAAGTTCAGGATAGTATCCAGAGGAAGAGGTTAGCCAAGAAGAAGTGGGACATGGACAGGACTAAAGAGAATAGACAGGAATACAAGGAGTTACAGCTTAGAGTGAAGAGGGAGGTGTCTAAGGCCAAGCAGAAGGCATATGACAAGTTGTACACTAGGTTAGACACTAGAGAAGGAGAGAAGGACTTGTACAGGTTAGCTAGGCGGAGGGATCGAGATGGGAAGGATGTGCAGCAAGTTAGAGTTATTAAGGATAGAGATAGAATGGTGCTCACAAGTGAGGAGAGTGTACAGACGAGATGGAAGGAGTACTTTGAGGAGCTGATGAATGAGGAAAATGAGAGAGAAAAAAGAGTAGAAGGGGTGAACTCTGTGAACAGAAAGTAGATAAGATTAGAAAGGATGAAGTCAGGAAGGCTTTGAAGAGGATGAAAAGTGGAAAGGCAGTTGGTCCTGACGACATCCCGGTGGAGGTCTGGAAGTGTCTGGGAGAGGCAGCAGTGGAATTTAGCAGTGGAAACTAGTTTGTTCAACAGGGTTTTAGAGAGTGAGTGGATGCCTGAGGAATGGAGAAGAAGTGTGTTAGTGCCGATCTTTAAGAATAAGGGTGACGTGCAGAGTTGCAGCAACTATAGGGGGATAAAGTTGATGAGCCATACAATGAAGCTATGGGAAAGAGTAGTGGAAGCTAGGTTAAGGAAGGTAGTGGAAATTCGTGAGCAGCAGTATGGCTTCATGCCCAGAAAGAGCACAACAGATGCAATTTTTGCTCTGAAAATTTTGATGGAGAAGTATAGGGATGGTCAGAGGGAGTTGCACTGTGTGTTTGTAGACTTGGAGAAAGCGTATGACAGGGTGCCAAGAGAAGAGCTGTGGTACTGTCTGAGGAAATCAGGAGTAGCAGAGAAGTATGTCAGAGTGGTGCAGGACATGCATGAGAGGAGCAGGACAGTGGTGAGGTGTGCTGTGGGTCAGACAGAGGAGTTCAAAGTGGAGCTGGGACTGCATCAGAGATCAGCTCTGAGCCCCTTCCTGTTTGCTATAGTGATGGACCAGTTGTCAGAGGAGGTCAGACAGGAGTCTCCTTGGACAATGATGTTTGCAGATGACATTGTGATCTGTAGTGAGAGCAGGGAGCAGGTGGAGGAAAACTTGGAGAGGTGGAGGTTTGCGCTGGAGAGAAGAGGAATGAAGGTCAGTCGTAGTAAGACTGAGTACATGTGTGTGAATGAAAGGGAGGGAAGTGGAACAGTAAGGTTACAGGGTGAAGAGGTGAAGAAGGTACAGGAGTTTAAGTACTTGGGGTCAACAGTCCAGAGTAATGGAGAGTGTGGGAAAGAGGTAAAGAAGTGTGTGCAGGCAGGTTGGAATAGGTGGAGAAAGGTGTCGGGAGTTCTGTGTGATAGGAAAATATCAGCGAGAATCAAGGGGAAGGTGTACAGGACAGTGGTGAGACCGGCCATGCTGTATGGTTTAGAAACAGTGTCACTGAGGAAGAGACAGGAGTCAGAGCTAGAGGTAGCAGAGCTGAAGATGTTGAGGTTCTCTTTGGGAGTGACAAGGTTGGACAGGATTAGGAACGAGTACATCAGTGGGACAGCTCATGTTGGACGTTTGGGGGACAAAGTTAGGCAGGCCAGATTAAGATGGTTTGGACATGTTCAGAGGAGGGAGAGTGAGTATATTGGTAGGAGAATGCTGGACATGGAGCTGCCAGGCAGGAGGCAAAGAGGAAGGCCAAAGAGGAGGTATATAGATGGAATTAATGAGGATATGAAGCTAGTGAGTGCAAGTGTTGAGGATGCAGAAGATAGGGATAGGTGGAGAGATGATTCGCTGTGGCCACCCCTGAAGGGAAAAGCCGAAAGAAGAAGAAGAAGATAGTATAGTAACATATAGTGTAGTTTAGTAACATATAGTATAGTAACCTTCAGGGGATACAAAATCCAGATTATATTTGTATTTTTGAATTGAAGCCTGAAAAATAAAATATTTCTTACATTTATTACTTTTGTGTCATTATTTTGGTGTTCAGAATTCTTCTTCTTCTTTCGGCTTTTCCCTTCAGGGGTCGCCACAGCGAATCATCTCTCTCCACCTATCCCTATCTTCTGCATCCTCAACACTTGCACCCACTAGCTTCATATCCTCATTTATTCCATCCAGGAGACCCACTTAAAGTCTTAGAGTGCAGAACAAGTTTCAAGGCATTAATAGAACGGTGATGCACAAATTCAGCTGACAAGTTGTTCTACTTATAAAAATAGGTCAGCGGTGAGGCACAATCTGCATTAAAAGGAAGCTTCCACAGAAAGTACGATGAAGCATGGGCATGGCCATCCATTTATAATCCAGTGTGCATTCTGAGAAAAACTGAATAAATGGCCAAAGATTGGCTAGAGAGAGTCAGTTATATTGAGACAATTCAGTGATTTTCTGACAGCCTGCATCAAAGGGCTTCAGATGTTAAATGACTATGAGGAGAACCAGAAAATGCTAGAAAAACTTACTAAATGGCAGTGGCGGACCATGCATTTCACACCTAGGCCTTCAGTAGTGCTCCGTCTGAATCAACCCGCCCCTCAAAAACCAATTTATGGTTATAAAAACCATCTTAATATGCAGAAATACAGTATAAAGAGCCGTTGCATTGCAGATAGATAACTCCTGTAGCCACAATAAACGCCTTTATTGAATAGACAAACCAGGGGTGAACAAGTCTCCTCCTACTGCAGCTACAGCTGCGACACACACAAAAAACCATCAATAATAACCTCATAAACTTGCAATATTATTTAGGAAAATCGCAACGTTTTACTCACCAAAAATTCGTATTATTTGTAAACAAAATCCATCCTCCTCTCTTTCCTCAAAAACAGTTCAATTACTCTGTTGTACAGATTATCCGTGCACTTCAGTTCCATCACGATCCTATCCAATCAACGGGTCTGAATACGGTGACGTTGCTGTACGCCTGCTAGAGGGCCCTAGTGAAACCAACTCAAAATCTGATTGGTTGAAGCAAAAGTTTCATCGACAATTATTTTGTGTTAAAGGGCCAGCAGAACGGATTGTGAAGGCCTCCAGGCAGACTTCTTTGACTTGACCCTGCCTGGCAACAAATGATGGCTGAAATGTGATTGGTTAAATGGTTTAATACGAAAATACATGTCTGGAAGCAGTGCAACCATCGGAAAAGCTATGAAAGGAAGCTGACAGACTGTTTGGAATTATTTAATAAGTATTCATGGACAAAATATAATTAACATCAGTTTGTGATTCAGATATTTTTTTAGGCCAGCAGAGAAGGCCTTGCAGGCCCTGATGGTCCACCACTGCTAAATGGCTAATGTCTTGTTGGAATCAGACATGCATGTAACTATGCAGCTGAGGCAATTGGGGAAATACCCTAGTTTCAAAGAGTTTGCTAATTTTATGGCACAAGAAGGAGAAATAACATGGAACCCTGTAACATCCTTTCACAAGGATGTTTCATCTTTCAAGTTCACAGTTGCCTGAAAATAAGCAGCTGGCTCTGGTGCGGTTGAAGCATCTGAAAGGAAAATTCGGGAAAGACCCCCCAATTTCAAGGATGATTATGTTAAATTTATCGAAGGTGTCTTCAAGGATGGTGATGCAGAGAGAGCTGTACCCCAACCCAAGGCAGGAAATGTCTGGTATATTTCTCACCAGGGGGTATATCACCCTAGATAGCCAGAGAAGAGTAAAGTTGTGTTCGATTGCTGTGCCAAATATGATGGCACCGCCTTGAATGATCTCTTGCTAACTGGACCTGATCTCACTAATAGGCTATTTGGGGCAGGTTTCTCAAATATCCAATCACAGTTATCTGTGATGTAGAAAGGATGTTCCACAAGGACATGTAAGCCAGGAAGACAGAGATTACTTACGGTTCCTGTGGTGGGAAAATGGCAATGCAAACTTAGAGCCAAAGGAGTATTGAATGAAAGTCCATCTTTTCGGAGTAGCATCCTCTCTTGGCTGCATGAATTATAGAATGAAGTATCTTACATGTCAAAACGAAAGAGTATCCTGCAGCAGCCAGTTTTATCAAAAATCATTTCTATGTTGATGATGGGCTCAGTAGTGTGGAAAATGTGGACAGACCTATCAAACTAGTCCAAGAAACCCAAAATGTGTATGCAAAAGGGAAATTACATCTACACAAGTTCATCTCCAACAACAGAAAGGTTATGGAGTCTTTCCCTGTCAGTGAATGAGCCGAGGGAGTCCAGGATGTGGAGCTTGGTTCTCATGAAATCCCATTCCAGACTGTGTTGGGAGCAAAATGTGTTAACACTAAAATGCGTAAATACTGTAAATACTAAGTGTAAATACTCTAAATGCTAAGTGTAAATACTGACACCTTTTTGTTTAAAGTAGTGCTGGTTAAGGAGCCAGCAACATGGAGAGGAATCCTCTCAACTGATGCATTTGTTTGATCCATTAGGCTTCCTGGCTCCCTTCCTACTATCAGGAAAGAAAGTACTACAGGTGATGTGCCAAAGGAGCATTGAATGGGATGACCCACTCTGTGTGCCCACTTTGTGCCCACCAAAACCGTGACTATACCTAGACTTGAGTTAACAGCTGTGGTGATCTCTTCAATGGTCAGTAGCATGTTAAAGGAGGAGCTGAAGCTCAAAATTAACCAAGAATATTTTTGGACTGATTCAAAGGTAGTCTTAGGCTACATTAACAATGATGCCTGTAGGTTTCACGTTTTCATAGCAAATTGAGTCCAAAGAATCAGAGAGACGACTGACCCTGCATAGTGGCATTACATAGACGCTGAACAAAATCCTGCAGATCATGCTTCCAGGGGTTTCAAAGTGTAAGAGATGATCAGATCAAATTGGCTCACTGGACCCAAGTTTCTTTGGGAGAGAGAAATTGTCACACCACATACAACTCCAGAGCTTCTGGTTGGTGATCCTGAAATCAGGACACCACAAGTGCTATAAACAAAGGTAGCAAAGGATGATCATATTTTGGAGAGGTTTAATCGATTTTCGAAATGGCACGTATCTAGCAATTTGCAAGAGACAAGACAGTTAAACTCATAAATGTCGATTTTTGGCGCAATGAGATGCCTTCAAAGATGAGATACAAATACTGAGACATGGCAAAATGCCACATAGTCATGCATTGTTTCAGCTTGACACAGTACTGCAAGATGGTGTTCTCAGGGTGGGAGGGCGACTGAAGAAAGCTTCCTTACCTCTTGACTCAAAGCACCCAGCAGTCTTACCAAGAGAAGGTGTGGTCACCCGTCTTATTGTGGATCACTGCCATGAAAAGACTCAGCACCAAGGCAGAGGACAGACCCTTAATGAATTGAAAACAAATGGTTACTGGCTTGTTGATGGCAGCAAAGTTGTAGCGAACCACATTAAGCAATGTGTTACATGCAGGAGAGCCTGCAGACCAACAGAGACACAGATGATGGCAGATCTACCTGCTAACTGTGTTGACCCCTCTCCATCATTCTCATACTGTGGGATGGATTGCTTTGAGCCATTTTTCTGTAAGCAAGGTAGGAAAGAGCGTAAAAGATATGGTCTCATATTCACCTGTTTCTCATCATGAGCAATCCACATAGAGATACTGGAAGATCTCACAATTGATGAATGCCATCACATAAATGCCTTGTGATGTTTTATAGCTATCCGTGGAGCTGTAAGAGAGCTCAGATAAGATCAAAGGACAAATTTTGTTGGGGCGAAAAACGAGCTGACAAAGGCTTTGGAAGAATTAGACAATAAGAGATTAGCTTCTTACCAATCCCAGGAGCAATCTGACTTCATTTTGAACATACCTGATGCCAGTCACAAGGGAAAAGGTCTGGGAAAAGCAGATCAGAACAGTTAGAAGCATTCTGACCTGGGTCCTTTCTCAGAGTGCAGGAAGATTGGATGATGGTTCCTTGAGAACTTTCTTCTATGAAGCCATGTCAATCATAAATAGCCGCCCACTCACCACAGACGCCATCAATGATCTCAAGGGGCTAGATCTAGTTACCCCGAACCATTTACTCACCATGGAATCCTCTGTCTCTCTGCCTCCACCAGGGAAATTTGTGCCGGAAGACCTGTATGCGAGGAAAAGGTGGCGGAGAGTACAATATCTGACACAGCAGTTTTGGAGTAGATGGAAGAAGAAATATCTAGCAAACATCACTCAGACAATGGTGGCACTCTCCAAGACAAAACATAAAAATTTAAGACATTGTCATTATCAAGGAGGAAGAGCTGTATGAATGGAATGAATGGAAACTTGGACGAGTGCTCGATGTTTGTGCAGATGTAGACGGACTGGTGCAAAAGGCCAAAATTCAAATAGAAAATAGGAAGTAAAAAGAGTGAACAATTGACTAATCCAACAATTCTTGAATGTCTTATTCATAAATTTGTGGTACTTGTAGAAAACAATTAAATCTGACGTAATTACTAATCTTGAGAGTTTTAAGTATCACTGGTTCAACTGGTAGTCTTGACCCAAAGAAATATCAGAGTCAGAGAAATATAGTTTCTAATATTTAGTTTGTGAAATTGCTAAATTTATTCAAACATTTATATAAAGTTTACCAAAAATTATAGTAATTTGGTAGGATTGTAAATGTCAAGGACATGTTTTCAGAGAGCTGTGCATGTTTCTGTTATAAATTCATATCTGTTTGAGTTTATTCATTGTTTAAAAATACTTAAATAAAATGTATGAATGTGATATTTACAAGGTAATAAGTAGAGAAGGTGTTTTGTTAAAATGTTTAAAGTAAGGGGTTCTTTAAGAAAGAGAGAAGTGTAAGATGTCACATGTCCAGGTTGAGTTAAGGAGTGGGACTGTTGCATTATGGGTCGAACTAACATGGATGCAGAGAAACACTAATGGCATACATCCTCAAAAAGAGTTCTTTATCTGCATGGTCTAAGAGGGCACACACAGTAATTCTTCCTGTAATGTGTTGCATTTTGTGTATAATGTTGTTTTATATCACTTTATGTGAACAATGTTATGTGTTGATAGTGATGTCTCCAGATTTGGATTTGTTGGCTGTGTTCACTTGCACATCAGCAGACATTTACATGAGAGACTTAAAAAGACTCTGAGAATTGCATATTATGAACATTATATGCTTTATTTCTTGTAGTGTTCACGGTGTCTGCTGAAAAGAGAGCGACAAATAAACAGTGAAAAGACATCTGTATGAAGCGTGGCTATTATTTCATTAGCTACACTGTCACTGCATGGGAGAGGTAGGTTTCTATTAAGCTCTGATTAATCGAATTTCATTTTCATGCTTTAAAAATTAATTTTATGGTTAGTTTATCTGTTTAAATCATATTTATAACCTTATTTTTCATGCATGTTTCATTATTTTCATGTTTTCATTTAAATTGAGGTTATGATTAATTTTGTCACATCTATACATTTAAAGCATGTGCTATTTGCATTGCACTTTACATTTAACGGAAACTGGTTATTACATCAAGAGGAAAAAAAAACACAAAGCAGACAAAACCAGTTACACACACACACACACACACACACACACACACACACACCGTTAATATCAGACAGCATCTATGCAGTCTATCACTAGATATAAAAAAATATGAATTTAATTCCTAGAGTATCTTTTAAGTATATAATTGTTTTCCAGATTGAGGAAGGAGTCTGAATAATTTCAGAGTGCACCGTATGTTAACTGGACTGTTACAATGGATAACAATGGATATAAAATAATAAATGTCTTTTACACACAGTAGGGTGTTTCCACCAGCAGCAGCACAGAAAGACGCAGCAGTTTGAGTAAATTTAATTATTTCTGAGGAAACAGTATTTGCCAAAGCAAAAATAGAATTTTTAAGACATAGTCTGTTTGAGAACATTTTTGCTTTCTAGAAACATCCTACGTTCTGCATTCATTACTGTTCCAGTTTCTGCACACAAAATGAGAAAGGGGAGAAATTAAATCTCACACCTCAGTTATAATTTTACTGAACACTTTTCAGTGTTAAATTTTTTTTAGTTTGCATTACATAAGCTAACAGGAGAGTCATAGCTCCATAAACAGAACCCAGCGTATCGAGGCTGAGTGAATGTGGTGTGGACTCTGTGGAGGAGACTCATCGTGTCAGAGACGCTGTAGAAGGACAGAGTTCCTGCACTGTGATCCACATACACTCCTATTCTGGAGGATGCTGGACCTCGGAGCTTAGTCTTAATGTTGTTGTGCCAGAAAAAGACAGAGGAAGAAGAACATCGCAGACTCCAGGACTGACTGTTACGTCCAAACAAACACTCATAACCCGGTCCTTTCCTCCTGATCTCTTTATATGAGACTGATATTTCCACAACACCGCTCCACTCCACCTCCCAGTAACAGCGTCCACTCACACTCTCCTTACACAACACCTGATCATAGGAGTCAAATCTCTCTGGATGATCAGAGTATCGCTGTTTTCTTCTACTGCGTGTCACCACTCTGTTCTCAGACAGAATGAGATGAGGATGTGCTGTGTTTGGATCCAGAGTCAGATAATAGAAATCTAAAGTAATAAAATGTCCACAGGTTAGATGTTAATCACAGGATTTAGAATAAGTGTGTGTGAGACACCTGTCTGTGTTTCTATCAAACTAATGCTAGTCTATAAAAGGACCAGATTTAGATAAACATTTTGACTGTCTGTGTTTGTGTGGGTGTGTATGTCTGTGTGTGTGTGTATGTGTTGTACACTTACACTGCTGAAAATCTTCTCTGCTCTTTGGTTCTGAGGGTAAAATCATCTGGACTGCTGCAGCTGTGGAGACACAGAGACAAAAGGGAGACAGTAAACTGTTTCCACGTCATTTTTAAGCATGAAAGTGAAAAATTTGTTTCCTCATTTTTTTAAGTCACGTCAACAACATCACCATCTCAGCACGGTGACTTTTACTTTAGGCATCAGCTACAAATTTCTCCAAAAAGATTTTGCTTTGTTTGTCTGCTAAATTTATCTTGATGTCATTTACAAGGCTGATGCTAATACTTTGTGATTTTATGCAGTCTTGTTCTTGCTTACTTCTTATTTCTGTTAGATGAATTTTTATAGCTCTCTTTACTGCAGATTCAGAATAAATGTTTACTTGTTTACCTTGTGGACGGATTTTGTTGAATTTCTCCTCACAGATTTGCTCGACTCGTTGTTTCAGATCTGAGAGAGATTTCCTCACTCCATCAAATGAGACATGTTGATTGACAGTGAAGCTGGGTGAGTCGTCACTTCCAGGAGAAACACAGAGAGACGGGAAACTCTACAGACAGGAAACACATCATAGAGAAGGAGAAAAGTGTAGGAGAGGAACAAATGAATCTCAGACTGAATCAGAACAAAGACACACTTGTGATCTCAGACAGGAACATTTCTTCTTCCTGTAATGAGCTTTTAGGAGGAAACTTTGTGAGGAACAGCGCCCTCTGTAGATCAGACAGTGAGTGTTACCTGGAGGAAGTGGATGTCATTGTGTGTGTGTGAAAGCTGCTCCAGCTCAGTGACTCTCCTCTTAAGATCAGCAATCTCCTGCTCCAGTTGATTCAGGAGTCGTTCAGCTCGACTCACTTCAGCTTTCTCCTGAGCTCTGATCAGCTCCGTCACCTCCGAGCGCTTTTTCTCCATGGAGCTGATCAGCTCAGTAAAGATCCTCTCACTGTCATCTACTGCTGCCTGTGAACGTATCTGTTAAGACACGCACACACACACACACCCCACGCAGATCCATTTAAAGATCAACTCTTTATCTTACAGTGACTCTATAATTTGTGTGTGTTTAGGTGAACCTCTCAGATTCCTCCTCACCTTAATAATGTCCACAGTCTGTTCCAGCTCCTGCACCGTCTTCTGCTTCTCCTGGATCCTCTGCCAGAATTTCATCTGCTCCTCCTTTAGCTCATTCTGAGACCGAGTGATTTAACAGAGAGTTAACGTGTTCTTTACATACTTTAGATATAAAATATTGTAAGAATTTTGGCTGTTTAAAGTACACTGACTGGTCTGTCCTGTTTCCTTTGTTACAAAACACCCTTTGACTTTTAATAAAACTCTACTGCACACTGAATGACAGTCATATAACCAATCAATGATGATCAATGATATCCAGTTCTCACCTGTTTATCAGTTCTTTCTGCTTTAGCTGAAACAGTATCATGACCTTTGTGCTGATCCATCGTACACAAATAACAGATAAAGCTTTGGTCAGTACGACAGTAGATCTCCATCAGTTTGTCATGTTCAGAGCAGATCTTCTCTTGGAGCTCTGCACAGGCTTCAACTAACTTGTGCTTCTTAAAGGCAGGAGACTGATAGTGAGGTTTAAGATGATCTTCACAATAGGAGGCCTGACAAACCAGACAGGAATTAACAGCTTTGCTTTTTCTCCCGGTGCAGGAATCACACTCCACATCTCCAGGTCCAGCGTAACAGTGATCAGCTTGGAGTTCAGTCTTCTTCAGTTTCTCCACCACTTCAGCCAGCATGTTGTTCCTGCGTAGAACAGGCCTTTGAGTGAAAGTCTCTCTACACTGGGGGCAGCTGTAGACGCCCTTCACATCCTCCTGATCCCAGTGGCCATTAATACACAATTTACAGAAACTGTGGCCACAGGGAATAGTCACTGGATTATTGAGGAGATCCAGACAAACTGGACAGCTGAACTGATCCTGACTCACTGAAATACTGGCCTCTG
>JAUCMX010000011.1:24419966-24514966 GCA_033459395.1 Hemibagrus guttatus
CATACACATACACACACATAAACACACACATATACATATACATACAAACACACACAAAAACACACCACACACACATACACGCATGAACACACACACACGCACACGCACACACATATACACATACATACACACACACACACAAACATACACACATATAGACATACACACACACACATATACAGACACACACACACACATATACATACAAACACACACAAAAACACACCACACACACATACACGCATATATACACACACATAAACACACACACACACATATACAGACACACATACACACATAAACACACACACACACACACACACACATACAAACACACCACACACACATACACTCATAAACACACACACATACACATACACACGTATACATACACACACAAACACAGACACAAATATACACACCCACACACACATACACACACAAAAACACACACACATACACATACACACACACACACATACACAAACATACACACACAAAAACACACACAAACATACACACACAAACACACACACACACAAACATACACACACATACACACATTTGATAGAAACACAGACAGGTGTCTCACACACACTTATTATAAATCCTGTGATTAACATCTAACCTGTGGACATTTTATTACTTTAGACTTCTGTTATCTGACTCTGGATCCAAACACAGCACATCCTCATCTCATTCTGTCTGAGAAGAACAGAGTGGTGACACGCAGTAAGACAGAACAGAGATACTCTGATCATCCAGAGAGATTTGACTACTGGCCTCAGGTGTTGTGTAAGGAGAGTGTGTGTGGACGCTGTTACTGGGAGGTGGAGAGGAGCGGTGTTGTGGAAATATCAGTCTCATATAAAGAGATCAGGAGGAAAGGACAGGGTACTGAGTGTTTGTTTGGGTACAACAGTCAGTCCTGGAGTCTGATGTGCTTTTCTTCCTCTGTCTTTTTCTGGCACAACAACATTAAGACTGTGCTCCGAGGTCCAGCATCCTCCAGAATAGGAGTGTATGTGGATCACAGTGCAGGAACTCTGTCCTTCTACAGTGTCTCTGACACGATGAGTCTCCTCCACAGAGTCCACACCACATTCACTCAGCCTCTATACGCTGGGTTCTGGATGTGGTATAACTCATCTGTGAGGTTATGTGATCCAAAATAAAATGTTGGTAAAAGTGTTTATTAAAATTATAACTGAGGTGTGAGATTTAATTTCTCCCTGAGCTACACTGATCATTTTGTGTACAGAAACTGGAAGAGTAATGAATGCAGAATGTAGGATGTTTCTAGAAAGAAGAAATGTTCTGAAACAGACTATTTAACTGTATGCACTATTAGGAGGATTTATTATCCTGATATAAAACATTATAATGTCTAAAACATTTCCATTATTGCTTTGTTAAAGACTGTTTCCTCAGAAATATTAAAACTTATTCAAACTGCTGCTGCTGGAAACACACCCTATTGTGTGTAAAAGACATTGATTATTTTATTTCTGGAAACATACAATTAACATTCAGTGCTCTCTAAAATTATTCATACCCCTTCAGACGGACACCAGACTGTCTTTCTTGATGCAAGTAACCACTTGTATAGTTAACATTACACATAAACAGTGTTTATGTAACATTTATGGAAGAATTCTCCAATTTCATATACACTAAATTGTTAACAGTATGTGGTTCTCTCATATGCTATGTTCCAAAATTTCATCATCATCATCATCACCTCCTCCTTCTTCTTCTTCCTCTTCTTCTTCAGTGTGAACGTGGTATTCGAGGAATTTCAAAAGCAATTATTTAAAATTTACAGAAGCATTACCGCAAACAATTTTATAGTCACGTGTCATCACTTGATTAAAGCATTCATTGTTATTAAAGCACTTCATCATACATGTTTGGTCGAAAATGTTGTTCATTGCCAAAGCAAATCCATCATGGAACAAGATGACCAAAAAGGAATGTGTGACTGGTTGACCTTGTGACAACATTTGGCTGGTACCCAGATTTTTTTTTTTTTTTTTCAGGATGTGACTGCGCCTTTAAAAAAAAAAAAAAAAAAAAAAAAAAGGAAAATAAGTTTCCCTTAAGCTTTTTGAGGTTATAATGAGTGTTAAATTTAGGTGTACAGATAACATTCCACAGCTGCATGCATTAACAAAGACAATAAGTTGTGTGTGTGTGTGTGTGTGCGTGCGGATAATCAGTGTTGGCACCAAACGCTTGTTTCTGTACTCCCATGCTTTTCGGATTTTCTCATAACGTGAGGAAACACACCCAAACCTCTTCAGCTCCACCTCCCACGACCCCCTTATGTAACGGAGTTCGGAGTGGCGGTGTTATGAAGCGAGTCCAATCGAAACACATATTTCTTGTGGCCAAGAATGTCCTGGAGATTTGCTTGACAGTCCAGTGAAGGCTTTCTGGATTCCAAATTTGGTCATTTTCCACCAGTGTAACCAAAACATTGCGATGAGGTATCTTTAAACAACACTGAATCAACGCAGCCTCTGCCAAGAACCGCATTAAAAACACTCGTGGGACCTCGGCTTATTTATCGCAAGAGAAGCAGGAACCTGAGTGCCCTTTCCTCCTGCTCACAATGGCTAAAGGAAGCGCCTTCATGAGAAGATTGTGCATCGTTCTTAATATTCTGCTCGGGGTAAGACACCGACTCGGATTATATCTTTTTTTATTATTATTATTATTATTATTATTATTATTATTATTTTTATTTATTTATTTATTTATTTATTTATTTATTTATTTATTTATTTATTTTTAAGTGATTGTTGTGTAGGTGATTTCTTTTCTTTTTTTTTTTTTTTTAAAAAAAAAAAAGAAAGTGCGTTCATTTCTGTTACCTTTCTATTCCCAGTTCTTGGGGGTGGTCTTGCTTCTGGTCGGGATAGTGGCAAGCACTTTTAAGATCGAACCACTGATAAGTGGATATTACTGGCAAGTAAGACCGATAAAACGGCTGCATCACTGACAGAAACCATTATCAGCTTCAGTATGATTAGTTTGCTTGTTTAGCTCTGTTTCTCAGTCTGTTTTATCTACATTTTGCTTCCTTTTTAACATGATCGTGAACACTGTCTTACTGCGTAACCACGCGGGGAAAAATTGTTCCCAAAAATTTGGATGCGTTTTACGCATCGACGCCGTTGTATTTCAGGATGGGACTCAGAGTGTGCTCTTCAGCGTGGGATTTGGACTGGCTACCATCCTGCTCTCCATCCTAGGAGTGTATGGAGCATACCAGGAACATGTCTTACCTCTCCTTTTGGTAAGTTTTTTGTTGGGGGTTTTTTTTCTTGCTCAATATAATGCGCAATACATGAGAGCTCAAATGTTGTGTATACCGTGTCAGATGACTATTTTGATCTGTCCAAGTACACATTTGTTGATGGTACATGGAAAACAATGCTTTAATGTCAAACCTAAATAATTAGAAATACAGAAATGCCTTCCGTAGGGTTCGGTTTAGAAGAGAAGTTGCATGCTATTTCTAAAGGAAATCACATTATTAGGTTATTTTCTCAGGTATGAAGATATGTTATAACACACTAGTGCAAAAAAAAAAAAAATTGATAAACATTCAAGATAGATTTGTGCATTGGCTCTGCCCTAAACCTTCTTAGTTATTTTTAGTTACAAGTTTCCACAAGTGAGACATTTCACTTCCTGTCTAGTATTAAACAATAAACAGCATTGGTGCACATGGAGGCTGAACTCTAACGGCGAGACTTTCTTTCCATCTTTCATAACCTTTTGTCTGAGAAGAGCCTGGGAAACATGTTGGTGTAGATGTGTGAAATGGCAGCTCCTGAATCACACATTAAACACAACTCTGGTTCAGTAAAAAAGCAGCAGGTGTCTATCAGAAAATGGCACAAAATATTCTCTCTGGATCAAGTTGATGAGGACTCTGTTGTCATTTACAAACATTCTGTCTCTATTAGATCTGAATATCCAATAAGAAATAAAATATGGAATGACAATAAAAAATGTGGTTATAGGAAAATAATCCCCAAAAGTGTTTCATGCCCCTTAATCACTACAGCAAATAGCAACGCTTGCAATTTTTTCTACTTTTTTCTAGATATGATATGTTCAAGTAACAAGTTCCTGTCAAAGCATACATTATAGGAGCTATAAATGGTCTTTCCCTGAACAGACACTCTTTTTATTTGTATAAGACAATAAAACAAGAGCTTTGACTTTTACAAAGCTGTACAGTTTTTAATGCTAAGTGATCATTTCCGCACACAAAACATCATCATATCAAAATCATGTCTTTTTAAATTACTGTCCATAGCACACATTTCTGTGTAAGCTGTTATTATAAAAAACTAAACATATCCAGACAAGCTCACTATACACAGTTTATACACCGGTACATGGAATTATAACCATTACTATACTGACAGAGCTGCTGTTACAGAAAATTAATCAACATTTTCTTCAGCTCAGTGCTGTGGTCATTTTGTTGCTTCGTTAGTTTTTCAACCAGGTTTCTAAAAAAACTTTTTAATATTAAGTTTATGTCGTGTGGAAGTGAGAAGTAAAACCAAACGTTTGACCAAACTAAAAAAAAAACATGAAAGGAATCTTATGTGAAAATATTAAAGCCGAGCTAAATTCATGTAGGAGTAATGGTGGAGTATTTATTTAACGTTGGAAACATAATGAATCGACATACTGTAGGATTGTAAAATGAGGAAAAAAAATCAAGTGTATGAAAACATTTAGGTTGTTAATTGCAAGATCGGGAGGTTCAAAGCCCCAGCACTGTCAAGCTGCCACTGTTGGGCCCCTGAGCAAGGCCCTTAACCCTCTCTTCTCCAGGGTGCTGTATCATAGCTGCCCCTGCGCTCTGACCCCAATCTCCAAAGCTGGGATATATGAAGAAAGGAATTCCACTGGGCTGTAATGTATATGTAACAAAAATAAAGGCGTCTTCTTCTTTATAGTCTATATTCAATCCCACCAGGATTTCAAATATTTTTTTTTTTATAGTTGCAGCCAAAAATTTTTGATTTTGCTGCAGCTTTTCCCCCGTAATTTGTAATGCAACCTCCATTTTGAAAAATCGCAACATCCCTCCAAATATTGTGGAGTTTGTTTGATTTTGTGTCAATTTCTATGATTGCAAATCATGACTCCTGCACGGACTGCATCAAATGTATCAAGAAATTCTAGTTAATTAGTAGTATTGTAATTCCCCTAAGTATAATAATTTCATATTTAATCATGTCAGAACAGAAAGTCAACTAGTTTTAACAGTGCTTTATCATCCTTGGCAGCAATAAGTTACAGACAAAAACTCAAAGGCTCAATACTAAATGTTAGAGCATGTTGACAGTGTTGTTCTCTCTCTCTCTCTCTCTCTCTTTCTCTCTCTCTCTCCCCCCCACAGTACATCATTTTCATGACTATTGAATTCATCGCTCTCTTGGCCCTGACAATCGTAGCCATCCTTGCACAACCACAGGTATGTTCCAGATCCTCAGTTCAAGACTGTCAAGATGTTTACCTCTTTACACCATGTCTTCTCATGTTATCTTCATGGAGTTTTTCTTCTGTTCAATAAGGTGGAGAAGAAGATTGAAGATAGTTTTGGAAACATGACGTCACTTTATAATATGGATGAAGTCTTCCATCGCGAGCTCAACAAACTACAACAGGAGGTAATACTTCAGTTGATAATTCTGTTCATTGTACAATCTGGAGATTTGTATCCAGTCAAGTCAACCGGTCAGGAGCTTTGGTTAATGTTCACATCAAACATCAGAAATGGGAAAAAAAATTGGATACCTGTGATGTTCACCATGGCCTCACTATTCCAGATCTGCTAAAAACACACACACACACACACTGATGTGATGAGCTAACAGGAACTAAAGTAACCACTCTGTACAGCTGTGATGAGCAGAAAAACATCCCAAATCATCCCATTCGAGTGTTTTTATGGTTTTCAGTCCTCCAGTTATGATGATCCTGTACCCACTGGATCATCAGAAGCAACAGAAGCTGCTGTGGGTCATCCACCTCAAGGTTTGACATGCTGTGTGTTCTGAGTTGATTTTCTGCTCGCTACGTAAGCTACCTTTTAGCGCCAAACTTCCTGTCAAATCTTGTCTGATCTATCTAATCAACAAGGCATCTTTATGAATGATTCCTTGGTGAATGTTTTTTTGCACCATTTTATGAGATGAGCAGTTTCTGAAATGCTCAAACCATAACCATGCCACAGTTAAAGTCACAGAGATCAGGCTTTATCTTCATTCTGATCTTTAATGTGAACTGAAGCTCCTGACCTGCATCTGGATGATTTTATTCATTGTGCTGCTTCCACATGATTAGCTAATAGAAGCTGCTGATAAGTGTCAGATTTACATTTTTTCTTCATTTCCTTACTTTGGATCAAAGCTGTTGTTACACAGTCAATTTATTCAATACTGATTCATTTCTGCTTGTGTAAACTTTAAGTAACACAACACTGTCTGTTTCTTTTTTTTTTGTTCACAGGCTGAATGCTGTGGTCTGTTATATTACACCGACTGGAAAGATCAGATACCTTCTTCATGTGACTGTCCTCAAAACTACTCAGACAAAGAAGCCAGATGTGTAAAAGTCAATGTAAATGTGCAAAATTATCGGAGTAGTGAGGTAGGATTTCACACGGAATGTTAAAACTGTGTAACGCCACGTTGAAGGGAAAAGCATGACCCCAAAATGTCATCTAATAGTCTCATTTTATATATATTTTAACCTGTAGATATGTGGTATGTATAACATCATTTTGGCTGGAAATCTATGACTCTACTGTACATTTCTACTGTAAGTTACGGTTAGTTCATGTTTTTCTCTTAAACAACTGATGACGTGCTTGATAATTGCGTTAGATCTGATGTATTAGCAGTGGAGAAAACTTCAGACTGTTTAAGGTATTCAGGACTGCAGCTGATGAATGCAAGACTTCTGAATGTCATTTTCTTTATGCAGTTGAACAAAAAAGCAGAATCTGACCTGATGACGGCTCAGAGTCCAATGCGCTATGTTCATAAGACGGTAAGAGGCGTTCGAGGCATTTTTTTTGTACCTTCTCACTAAAAAGAAGTTCATTCTAGAAGTTTCTCTTTGTTTCGTCTTCCTCAGAATTGCGGCCCGATCTTAATGAGACATGTGAGGAACACCTTGAGGATCATGCTTGGAATAGTCTTTACTTTAGCAACTGTCATGGTGAGACTAATATCGTAGTATTGAGATATATATATATATATATATATATAAAGATTGAATTTAGGTCATTGCAGGATTATTGGCTAAATTTGAGATCTCTTATCAGCTGGCTGCTGTGATTGTGGCCCTGCTCCTGTGGAATAAAATCAACATGCGCTCGTCAGTCACAGGCATCTTAAACGATGACGACAGAACGAAGTATGAACTCCAGCCACACAAAATGGCCTGAAAAACCTCAAGAAGACGTCTTTCCTCAGCGTCTATGTTTTCAGTAATGTATCACGTTATCACGTATTATCCGCAGGTTCATTCAAGCCTCGTGTTCTATTCGCTAGCAACAGATGCCTCATGCTGTATCTCCTGGATTTTATAGCAAACTGATTTTTTTTTTTACAAAATTTCTCTTTTATGTCTTTACAAGCTGGGAATCCTCGTAATAGCAGGGGCAAATCAACCAGGAAGGAAAACGGGATGATCTCTAGAATACAAGTGTAATACATTTAAATTGATTTTGAAGGTTAATTAGGAACATTGAGCAAATCCTTTTGAATTGTTCCAAATTTTCAGCGTGTCACCTTATACAGAAGAATAGAACATAAAGGTTAAAGGGGAAGTGGATAAGGACGTGTTTGTCTTTAGTCGTACTGGGAAACAATGCTTTAATATTTAAAGTAATTAGTCTTACTTCTGTAATTAATGCCACATGAATTTCTTTACCATAAGAATGACATGAACTTGAGAATGGTAATATAACTGCCTTAATGGGTATTATAGACAGATGAAATGTATGGACCAATATTTAAAAATATATAACTCCCTTTCCTTTGACATGTTAAATATGTTTACATTGAAATCTTTCCACTCTGTGGAACCTCTCAGTATTTCTGGTCCTAATCCGCCATTGGGTATTTACATGCTGATGTCATTGCTAGTGCAAATCACAAACATAATCCCTTAACAGTCAGAATCACTTAACACTCCTATAAACAAAAGAGCTTGGTCTTATTAAACATTTCTGAGCAAAAATC
Source organism: Hemibagrus guttatus (assembly GCA_033459395.1). Taxonomy (NCBI): domain Eukaryota; kingdom Metazoa; phylum Chordata; class Actinopteri; order Siluriformes; family Bagridae; genus Hemibagrus; species Hemibagrus guttatus. The sequence continues at coordinate 24,428,255 of JAUCMX010000011.1, forward strand.
TAACCAGCTTGGCTTAGCTAATGTACGTAGCAAAGGCATGTTAAACTTGATGGCTTTGATGGAGAACGGCAGCATTAGCGTGAAAATTGTAGCTTCGTTACCTGAACCGTTTGAGGCAAATTATACAGATGATGAGATGAGACGAGGAAGTTGGATAAACTAAAGGATTAAAGCACTGCTGCACTGGCCCCACGATGAGCAAACTGTCGAACGGCATTGTGGGTAATCTAGCCAACTGTTAACCAAAGTTACAAAAGCAGTTTTAGAATTAAATACTAAAATAAATCAGATCAGGAATTAATTCATAGTGTCCTCAGTCTGATTATTAATAGATTTATAGAACAACAGCCACATCATTAAATTCATTCATTCATTACAGAATATAATTTTTTAGACAACACAAATAAATTACAGCTCATTTAAAAACCCACAAATATCATGTATTTAGACAACAGGAGAAAATCCTTTTTCTGGCAAAAAAAAAAAAAAAAAAAAAGATTATATCAGCAAGACTATAAAATAAATCCTATGATTTATTGGTAAATGTATCTTAACTTCATTGGCTTAAAGATTTGCTAAATATTCTATTGATATTCTTTAAAATATAATGTGTCTAATTTCTGTTAGTGTTAATAATTAAATTAAGTAAGGAAAGTAATTATTTAAAGAAAGTACATTATTTATTTATTTATTTATTCTAGACTACAGATTCGGTCACGTGAAATGTTGGAAACAGTCTGAAAAAACAGTCTGAAAAAAGTCTTCGTCCTTCACAATTTCACAATGTTTGTTCACAAATCATGGAAAATCTGCTCATTATCTAGCAAATAACATGTACCAAGGACCAATTTGGATACTTTGGCCAAATATGGAAACAGATCAGATCAGACGGAAGGAATGTTGTCTGTGGGATCAGCTGGACAGGAAAGTAAAGTGTGACGTTATTAGATTTAAACGTTTACTTTAAAGAGGACAGACTGCAGAGTAGAAATCGGCTTCATGATTACTGTCACGAAGTGCTTTTAAATAGATGCTACTTTCTACTGTTTAGGACATATGTTAGCTACTATTCGGAAAAATAAACAAGGGCTGCTGTCGCTCTTCTTTTTTAATTACTGACTTTCGAGGGAGAACGTTACTGATGTTAACTTTTACATATACAGTGTGTACGAATACTTTGAGACGAGAGAGATGAGCTAAAGGTTGTGCTTTTTGTCTGCTGACGCATTCTGTTCAACTGCAGTGTAAAGGACCTGCACCAAAGGGCACAATATTGTACAATCTGTATGTACTGTACTGTATCTCACTTTTTTTTAAACAGAGCATATGATATTAAGTTGCTTACAGTGTATAAAAAATAAACCCATGTTAGCTGTGGTGGTGGTTCATTTATCAACCTACTGATATAGAGATCTGGTGTATTCATTTGCTAATCATAGGAGATGAAATTATCCAGACATCCAAAGATGAGTAGAGTGACTGTTATCCATCCCTCCAGGAGTGGGTTTTTTTTGTGATTATCACAGCCAAAATAGCTTAAATTTGCATTTTTTTTTTTAAATATATATATTTGTATTATCAAAAAAATATTGATAATATTTTTTTTGTGCTTTCTTGATGGAAAACTACTTGAATTGGTGAAATCACAAATACAGGTTTCTTCTTTTAAACTCCCAGTGAGACACATCTGTAATAACTTCCTGTGAGAGCTGTACTCATGTCCAAACACGTGAATGGGAGAGGGGTGTGGATGAACATGTGTTGTGACGTCACACAACACCTCTCGGTCCAAATTGAAAAATCACAAGGTCCTCAGAATATCCTGGCTTGATTTTGTGCTATTTTCTACGATCACAAAACCATACAGTCCTGGAGGGACTGTTTATCACCCCAATGTTTCTCTTTCATTTTATTTCCACAGGAATTTGACAAAAACTGGTGATCATCGTTAATATTCTTGTTATGTGTTATATCATATATGAATTAAAAAAATAAAGGTATTAATGAATATGGAGTTGAAGATCGTTGTTGTATGTTATGTGCCTCAAGGTTTGATGTGCTCTGAGATGCTTTCCTGCTCAGCGTAGCTGCAACAAGTGCCTGTTAGATTGACCCGAGCCTTCAGGTTACTTTATATGAGTCGGACCGTTCTGCTCTGATCTCTCTCAACAACAATGCACAGAACTTTTGTTTACTAGATGTTTTTTTCCCCTCTAGATGTTTTTTGTAACCTCTAGAGACTGCACAAGTACATGAAAATCCCAGGAGATTCTGGAAAACTCAACCAACCATCTGGCAATAACAACCATACCACGGTTTATAGTCACATGTCAAGCTCAAATATTCCCTCTAAAAACTTTCACTGATGTGAAACTCATGCTGCAAAAGCGTTTAGATTGAGACAGTCAAGAGTAATGGATCATTTGAAGTATGGTTGAGACAGTAAGGATGGGATCTACTTGATATCTCCTACAGATCTGAAGGAAGTGTCATCGAAGCAGTAGAATCTTGTTTATAATGATTGGAGAATTAGATGATGATGTCTTCAGGACTCTGAAATCACTAATAGCCTTTTATATTTCTTAGATTTCACTCATTGAACAGTCAAGATCCCTTGAAACTTCCTTTATTCTGGATTAATCGGTTAATGATTAATGTTCTAGGTAATATTTCAACTCTTTCCTTTAGAAGGTAGACTTCAACAGAAGCATTAAAATAACTTGGGATGAGGATGAACCTCAAACCTGGACATCTGGTTCTTATTGTTTACAAAAATGCATCCCAGAATTCCTGGCTGATTGGAAGAATTTTGCAAAGTGTCTCAGATTCCAGAGCTTTGGTCTTCCTTTTAAAAGACAGCACTGCAGCCGTTAAGGTGGAACTTAAAAATTCTTAAATATCAAATGTTGAAGTTCTGTGTTAATAACATGGCTAATTGGTTTGCTTGCTTGATAAATGCATCATGATCAATATGGGCTGACAACCATACTGGACACCTGATGTAAAAGTAAAGTGCTTTATAGATATCAACTGAACGGTCTAAATATACACTGACCAGGCATAACATTATGACCACTTGCCTAATATTGGTGTTGGTCTCCCTTTTGCTGTTGAAACAGCCCTGACCCGTCATGCACTGTGTATTCGATCCCTTTCTATCAGAACCAGCATTAACTTCTTCAGCAATTTGAGCAACAGTAGGTCGTCTGTTGGATCGGACCACACGGGCCAGCCTTCACTCTCCACGTGCATCAGTGAGCCTAGGCCGCCCATGACCCTGTCGCCGGGTCACCACTGTTCCTTCCCTGGACCACTTTTGATAGATACTGACCACTGCAGACCGGGAACACCCCACAAGAGCTGCAGTTTTGGAGATGTTCTGATACAGTGGTCTAGACATCACAATTTGGCCCTTCATCAAACTCGCTCAAATCCTTACGCTTGTCCATTTTTCCTGCTTCTAACACATCAACTTTGAGGACAAAATGTTCACTTGCTGCCGAATATATCCCACCCACTAACAGGTGCCATGATGAGGAGATCATCAGTGTTATTCACTTCACCTCTCACTGCTCATAATGTTATGCCTGATCTGTGTTTGCATAATGATGCAAAAGAGAAATACATTACACTATTGAGTGTGTGACTATGCTAAGTGCACAGCTATCAATTTTTATTGAATTATGTGTCAACTTTATTTCTACATGTATTTCGTTCAACTTTCATATTTATACAGTTAAACTGTTAGGTCATGTGAGCGTAAAATCTTAAACATGAGATAAAAATCACACTATACTGTAAGTCTTATCAATGGGCCTCATTCCTTCATTTATTTTAGTAAAGTTGAACATAAATGTAATACAAACCAAACTAAAATCTCCTAGAAATCCTGAAATACAAGATGATTTTCCTCCTAACTGTGTGTTTGCACTGTACGTTGATCAGCAATAAAGTCCAAGCAGCTCATACGACTTTAGTGAAGCACACAAAAAATTCCATAAAAGGTAACATGCATAGAGATAACTACTAAACGATCTTCAGTGAAATAAATGCCATTTTCAATTTGTTTTAAGTGTCTCAGACGATGGAAATAGATCTCATCACACAGAGTTGAAAGAAGATGCTGTGGGCCATTTATACTCCAGCTTTCGCTTGAAAAATTCATCCCAGGTGTTTGTTTACGGCTCACGGCCCTGCACCGACAGACAGGCTGGCAGGCTCCTCCTCCATCTTTTCAACGCCATTTCTTTCATGATGAATGTTTTGTTCGTCTTGATTTACAGGTTTACGTTGGTTGGCTTTCTTTATATTTCGTATTCTTTAATGAATGCTAATAAATGACTGTTTTCACAAAATGATCCCAATCATGCTCTTAGTCGCTGAGCTAGCAAACTAGCATGAGGATGTGTTTTTCCATCAAGACTCTAAAGCTCTTCCGTAAGTCGATCTGGATAAAGGTAATAAAAAATAAGCAGTATATTCCACAGAATAACATTTGCATAGAACTCTAACTTAGTTTGATCTGATTTTCTCTGTGTGGAAAAAAAATAACTCGTCAAACCTAATGATGTCTTCTCTTCCTTAAGGAACAAGCAGTTTATTGTCCAAGACTCAAACTGTTATTAGTGCAAATGCTTACATTACATTGATAATATTTTGTGTAGAAGAAACTAACAGAATAATTGAAATCCACTTTTCACATCTCCAATGCCACATGAATTTAAAAGGTCTGTTTTTATTCGGTTGCTCATAAAGTATATTTGTACACACACAAAACTCAGCGTTTACATCAACAAACGTAGAAGTCATGATGCAGGAAGGAGTCGTTCTATCAAACTATCTAGATCGCTACTGTGGTGTTAAAAGCTACACACAGATCCAGCAACACGAGCAGTTTCACTCAGCAAACATTTCATTTTGGATCACACAACCTTATAATGGAGTCATCATGAACAACATCAAATCCAGCGTATAGAGGCTTAGTGAATGTGGTGTGGACTCTGTGGAGGAGACTCATCGTGTCAGAGACGCTGTAGAAGGACAGAAGTCCTGCAGCGTGATCCACATACACTCCTATTTTGAAAGCGATCGGACTTTGGAGCTCAGTTTTATTTGTATTGTGCAGGAAATAAAAAGAATGAAAATAGCAGCCCAAATTCCAGGACTGATCATTATATCCAAATGCACACTCATTAAACTCTCCTTTCCGGCTGATGTCTTTATACACGACCGATACAGAGACACCGACATGGCTATACCACCCCACCTCCCAGTAACAGCGTCCACATATACTCTCCTTACTCAACACCTGAGGCCTGGAGTGAAATCTCTCGGGATGATCAGAGTATCCCTGTCGTGTGCTGCTAAATGTCACCGCTGTGTTCTGCTCAGAGAGGATAAGCTGCTGATGTGCTGTGTTGGGATCCATAGTCAGAGAACAGAAATCTAAGGCAATTAAAATTATGCGGAGATTAGAATCTGAGGATATATAATAAGTGTGCGTGTGTGTGTGTGTGTGGTACACTTACACTGCATAAAATCTTCTCTGGTCTTTGGTTCCGAGAGTGTAATCATCTCAAATGCTGCAGCTGTGGAGTCACAGAGACAATGTGTCAGTTAATCATGAACAGATTTTTAACAATAATGCACTAAAAAGTATTTATCAAAACCATAAGTTTAGTTTGTGGATTTATGATCCTAAGTTCCATTGACATTTTTGTCTGATAAATTTATCTTGATTGACTAGATAAGTCTAACGCTACTACATGGCCAAAACAATACTATGCAGTCTTGGTTCTGCTTATTTCTGTTATGATGCAGAACAAATGTTTGCTTCTTTACCTTGTGGACGGATTTTGTTGAATTCCTTCTCACAGATTTGCTCGACTCGTTTTTTCAGATCTGAGAGAAATTTCCTCACTTTATCAAATGTTAGATGTTGATTGACAGTGAAGCTGGGCGAGTCGTCACGCCCAGGAGAAACACAGAGAGACGGGAAACTCTACAGAGAGGAAACACATCATAGAGAAGGAGAAAAGTGTAGGAGAGGAACGAATGAATCTCAGACTGAATCAAAACCAAAGACACACTTGTGATCTCAGACAGGAACATTTCTTCTTGCTGTAATGAGCTTTTAGGAGGAAACTTTGTGAGGAACACCCGCCCTCTGTAGATCAGACAGTGAGTGTTACCTGGAGGAAGTGGATGTGATCGTGTGTGTGTGAAAGCTGCTCCAGCTCAGTGACTCTCCTCTTAAGATCAGCAATCTCCTGCTCCAGTCGATCCAGGAGTCGTTCAGCTCGACTCAGGTCAGCTTTCTCCTGAGCTCTGATCAGCTCCGTAAAGCTCCGAGCGCTTTTTCTCCATGGAGCTGATCATCTCATTAAAGATCCTCTCACTGCTATCTACTGCTGCCTGTGAACGCACCTGTTAGAACACACACACACACACACACACACACACAGAATACTGTTTAAAAAGCAACTCTTTATCTTACAGTGAGTGTGTGTTTTCACTCCTGACCTTAATAAGATCCACAGTCTGTTTCAGCTCCTGCATCTTCTTCTGATTCTCCTGGATCCACTGCTGGAATTTCGTCTGTTCCTCCTTTAGCTTGTTCTGAGAGCAAATACAATACATTTCTTTATTTCTGCATTAGCGTGTCAATATTTGTGATGCGATTGTGGTGCTGATGCTTTTCGTTGTTACATTTGCTGTGTTTTGATCATGGAAGACAAATTGTTATTGTGCATTTAAAGTGACATTAATTTAAACAATATTTATTGCAGGAATACACCAATACCATTCTTTCCAGGCCAAGTTTGAGTGCAGTGTTGATGCTTTTCAACTCTATTGTCTGGAGGCTCAAATCCTGCTCCAGCATGACAATGTCCCTGTGCTCAAAGCAGCTCCATGATGTGGAGGTGAAGGTTGGAGTGGAAGAACTCGACTGTCCCGCACAGAGCCCTGACTCTGACACTCAACCCCACTGAACACCTTCGGGATGAACTTGAACACCGACTGAACCCCAGAACACCTCATTATTGCTCTTGTAGCTGAAAGAACACAAATCCACACAACCAGGTACTACATGAAGTCCCAGAAGAGTGGTGCTGATTCTAATGGCAAATGGGGAACCAACTCCAGATTAATGCCAAGCATTTGGAATCAGATGTTCAACAAAAGACACAGGTGCCATAGTCTGGTGTTCGCATACTTTTGGCCATGTGGTGTTCATCCTGTCCACTTGCATTTCATGTAAGAATGACGACATACATTAGACACACATCACATATCACCTACTATTGGATGTTTCTCTTAGGGAATACGTATATATGAGGTCAGTATCAGCGTCGCAATATACTTTCTGTCTCACTTTCGCACTTTTCCTCACTTGTAGATCCTGTAGACGAGATACACACTTAATATCTAATGTGTATTCATACACTGTTCATTCAATATCAGGCACAAAACACTTTTCATTTTAAAAAGCCCAGCGCAAAAGACAAAGAAAACAAAAACCTAACAGAGCTAACATGAAATGTAAAGTAATACACATCATATTCATGTAATAAAAAATGATTAATAGTGTGTTAGTTAGTTCAATTCAAGGATTATGATCAATGAGGAAATGGATTATTTATATATTAATATAAACTGTGTCATATAACCAACTGAAGTAGCATTTCTCACCTGTTTTTCAGTTCTTTCCACTTTAGCTGCAACATTATCATGACCTTTGTGCTGATCCATCGTACACAGGTAACAGATGAGGCTTTGGTCAGTACGACAGTAGATCTCCATCAGTTTGTCATGTTCAGAGCAGATCTTCTCTTGGACCCTCTGCACAGGCTTCAACTAACTTGTGCTTCTTAAAGGCAGGAGACTGATAGTGAGGTTTAAGATGATCTTCACAATAAGAAGCCAAGCAAACCAGACAGGTCCTGAGAGCTTTGCGTTTTCTCCCGGTGCAGGAATCACACTCCACATCTCCAGGTCCAGCATAACAGTGATCAGCTTGGACTTCAGTCTTCTTCAGCTTCTCCACCACTTCACCCAAAGCATGTTGTTCCTGCGTAGAACAGGCCTTGGAGTGAAAGTCTCTCTACACTGGGGGCAGCTGTAGATGTCCTTCACATCCTCCTGATCCCAGTGACCATTAATACACACCTTACAGTAACTGTGGCCACAGGGAGTAGTTACAGGATGCTTCAGCAGAGCCAGACACACTGGACAGAGGAACTCATCCACTGACAACTGATCTACTGAAATACTGGCTTCGGCCATTTTCCCGAACGGGGGGTGTGTGTGTGTGTGTACGAGCAAGAAAGGACGCACGTTTTCTTCTTCTTCTTCGATGTTTTTAACAGTTTGAGGTCCTTTACCGCCATCTGCCGGACGGTCGCATGAAGTGCCTTTAAAATCACTGGTAAAATGTCACCTTTATTTTAGTCAGTAAATATCAGATTTTAAAAAAAGAAATTAAACACATTTTCCACTTACTACACTATTACAATCTTATTATATTAACCCTTTCAGATTGACATTTCTGTGTCCATCTGAGTTCAGTAATAATGTAGTCAGACCTTCCATGTGTGTCATAAGCATTGCAATGCAATAGTATACAGTGTGTTCTTATTTTAATCAATTGTTTTAATGTCAACAAATTCCTGATTCGTGATTTATTTATTTTTTAATATTAAAGTTGCAGTGAATAATTCAACAGGAAAACCCCTATTCTTAGCTGTACGACTATGACTTCCTGCTTTAAAAGCACTGTTTCAATTCAACAACAGTGAGAGTACTTCTTCACTTTTTAGGAATACTTCTCTATATCAACTGTTTCATTTCACATACACTTTCACTAAACGACTCCAAAAAGCACATTTCTAATTTCCCACCATCTTTTCCCCCCAGACACCGGGTTAACATATTTAATATTACCAGCTGCGTTTTTAAACAGATGATTCAATTAACCGATTCAAAGAATCGACTCATTTACAAACGACACATTGCTACATTTTACCTCAGACCAAAAACATTACCATAGCGTTATGTGTTTCTGTGTAGATAAATTGTTTAGATTAAATATAAAATTTACTTTAACAGTTTATCTTTAGCTTATTCCAACGGCATAGCTATCCCATCAGGCTAGCTAGCTGTGTAGCATTAGCCTCCACTGAAAATTGTGTTACTCATTCAAAGTGTGATGAATTAATTAAACAATCAAACTGAAATTGAAAGCTACTATGTTTGTCTTTATTGTTAATAGACCTATTATTACAACACATTATAGTTCAGCAGTAACAAAATGGAGAGAAGGAGCAGCCATTTAATTTAATACTACTAATAGTATTAACAAAATCATTCTGCAAAATCATTAACAAAATATTCTTTTACATATATACTGTATAACACTTCTGTTTTCACTTTGTTTTCATAACAAGAGATACTAAAGTGGAGTCAAGTCCAGGTTCTAGCTGGGTCACTCAAAAACACTCACAAACTTGTCCTAACACATTGCGTTCACGTGTTTTGGGTCATTGTCATGTTGAAAGGTGAAATCTCAGGACCTCCGTGTGCGTGTTTTCCTCAAAGAAAACTTCGAACAGTTAATGTTTTCTTTCAATACTGATGAGTTTCTCATGATTTGCAGCTGAAAAACACTCTCCAAATGAAAAAAACTGACCAGCAGATAAGCATTGCTTAGTTTGTTCATGATGCAATGCTTGTCATTTAGTCCAGATAGAATTTTGGTTTCATTAGACAGTTTTGTGTGGAGGAATTGCAGGAGATGGAAGGATGGTTTGGACTTTTGGCTCTGGACGGTTTAAAAATTTTTTGTTTATGAATAATGGAAGCTAATGTGACCCCTACAAAGCTGTAGAAGGTGTTTGGTTCCCTTCCCAAGATTTGTGCCTCGAGACAGTCCTGACTCAAGTCCTACAAACAATTCCTCAGAGCTTAGGTTATTTATGTATATTTGTGTGTATTTGTAGTTTGTTTATAGTTATTTTAAAAAATGAAGTTTGTAGGATAGTGTATTTTTTTTGCAGATTTTAGGAAGCAGTCGGAATAATTTTAGAGTGCATTGTATGTCAACCAGGCCCTTCACCAAAAAATGTTGAAAGATAAAATAATTGTCGTTGTTTTATGGAGAAATCCTACATTCTACTTTGAGGTTTTTTTTTGTTTGTTTTTTTACATTTTGCATTTCAGTTGGATCACATAACATCACCTTTGAGTTATAACGAATGAGCCAGAACCCAGCGTATAGAGGCTGAGTGAATGTGGTGTGGACTCTATGGAGGAGACTCATCGTGTCAGAGACGCTGTAGAAGGACAGAGTTCCTGCACTGTGATCCACATACACTCCTATTCTGGAGGATGCTGGACCTCGGAGCTCAGTCTTAATGTTGTTGTGCCAGAAAGAGACAGAGGAAGAATAACACTGCAGACTCCAGGACTGACTGTTGCGTCCGAACATACACTCATCACCTCCTCCTTTCCTGCTGATCTCTTTATATGAGACTGATATTTCTACGTCATAGTTCCACTCCACCTCCCAGTAACAGCATCCACACACACTCTCCTTACACAACACCTGAATCCAGGAGTCAAATCTCTCTGGATGATCAGAGTATCTCTGTTGTGTTCTACTGCGTGTCACCGCTCTGTTCATCTCTGAGAGACTGAGTTGATGATGTGCTGTGTTGGGATTCAGAGTCAGATAACAGAAATCTAAAACAATAAAATATCCACAGTTAGATGGTAATCTCACATTTTCCCTCTGTCTCTATTTATTGAAAGTGTGTGCATGTGTGTATTTGTGTATTTTACACCTACACTGCAAAAAATCTTCTCTGCTTTTCAGAACTGAAGGTAAAATCACCCGAACAGCTGCAGCTGAGGACACAGAAAAAATGTAAAAATTTGATGCCACATAGGCTTCACTGGGGCCCCGGTGGGTTAACTTTAGCGTCTTGCAAAGATAAAGACATCAAAATATGCTTAATGACCATATTGTTAGGTATACACCTAATCATTCATACAATTATTTAATCAGCCAATCATGTGGCAGCAGTGATAATGCATAAAATCATGCAAATACAGGTCAAGACCTTCAGTTACTCTTCACATCAAACATCAGAATGCGGAAACCTATTAGCTTGTTAGTGACAGTCATGTCTGGTGATTCCAAATAGTGACATCCTCTTTAGGTTTGATCTTCATTAACTTAAAAGGTTGGTGTAACAATAACTTTAGTGAACATCATGTGTTATTATGCTTAGTCTTGTTTGATGAATGTTATGGCTCTCTTTACGAGCAAATTAATACATCCAACAGGACAATTTCTAACCTTGTGGACGGATTTTGTTGAATTCCTCCTCACAGATTTCCGTGACCTGTTTTTTCAGATCTGAGAGAGATTTCCTCACTCCATCAAATGAGAGATGTTGATTGACAGTGAAGCTGGGTGAGTCGTCACATCCAGGAGAAACACAGAGAGACGGGAAACTCTACAGAGAGGAAACACATCATAGAAAAGTGTATGTGAGGAATCTCAGACTGAATCAGACCAAAGACACACTTGTGATCTCAGACAGGAACATTTCTTCTTGCTGTAATGAGCTTTTAGGAGGAAACTTTGTGAGGAACAGCGCCCTCTGTAGATCAGACAGTGAGTGTTACCTGGAGGAAGTGGATGTCATCGTGTGTGTGTGAAAGCTGCTCCAGCTCAGTGACTCTCCTCTTAAGATCAGCAATCTCCTGCTCCAGTTGATTCAGGAGTCGTTCAACTCGACTCAGTTCAGCTTTCTCCTGAGCTCTGATCAGTTTCGTCACCTCCGAGCGCTTTTTCTCCATGGAGCTGATCAGCTCAGTAAAGATCCTCTCATTGTCATCTACTGCTGCCTTTGAACGCGTCTGTTAGAAAACACACACACACACACACACACACACACACACAAGCAGGACCTCCATTTAATGAAAAGATGATCTCATCCAAACATGGACAAATTGGTCCGCTTCCAAGAAAAAAGATGAACCCACAATTTTCTTTCAAATAACTTTTTCTTTCAAAAATAAATTGTCAGTAATTCATCATTGTTTATTCCATATTTAATGAAATTCTAAATTAGGTAATCTTAATGGTAATGATATATAATATTGTGTTGCACAAGCTTTATAGTAGTCACAGCAAACAAGCAAATTCTGAAGCTCTCAATGAGACATGTCTGGACCCGTCCACGGGAAGCTTGGCCCATACTTCCCAAGCAAACTGTAACAGGTTTGAAGGGTGCCTTCTTGGGACTTGTTTATTTCAGATTTTTCTTAAGATATCCAATAGGATTTAAATCTGGGCTTACAGAAAGCCACTTTAGAATAGTCCAATGTTTTGTTCTTAGCCATTCTTGGGTGCTAAGAATGTTTTGGGTCTTAATTCTGTTGGAAGACCCATGATCTACCGCTGAGACACAGCTTTCTGACACTGGGCAGTAGGTTTCGTTACAGAATGTCTTGGGGTTTCATTGTGTTCAAGGCATCCCATGCTAGATACCGCAAAGCAGCCCTAAAACATAACCAAGCCTCCTCCATGTTTCACAGTAGGTTTGGTGTTCTTTTCTTTAAAAGCTAAATTTTTTTATTCTGTAAAAATTGAGTGACTTGCCAGAGCGCTCTAGTTTTGTCTCATCTGTCCAATGGACATTCTCCCAGTAGCATTGTGGCTTGTCAGTATGCATTTTAGCAAATTCCCGTCTGGCTTTTTATGTTTTTCTTTTAACAGTGGAGATCTTCTGGGTCATCAGATGGTGTGATTAGGCACTCATGTACCTTGACCTTGGAGTTCAGCTTGTATCTCTTTGGAAGTTTTTCTTGGCTCTTTATCATTCATCATCATCTAGTGCCTCCTAATATTATAAATAGCAGCTACGCTAATCCCTTTCCATTTGTTTCCCTTTTTCTACCCATCCCCGAGTCACGCAGAGATTGTGCCAGCTCCGGTGGCATCCAGAGATGGACCAGCTCCAGCCGGGTTCTGCTTTCTGAGGACTGGAGTAATCAAAGCAGCACTGCCAACCCTATGTGGACATTTTACACATAACACATGCTGTATCTGCATCACACAACTAATGCAGAAAGGACATTGTTCATATCACACTCTCCGGTGTCACCCAGATGAGGATGGGTTCCCTTTTGAGTCTGGTTCCTCTCAAGGTTTCTTCCTAATACTATCTAAGGGAGTTTTTCCTTGCCACAGTCGCCTGAGTCACCTCAGGCTCGCTCACTAGGGAAAATTTTGTCTAACTTCTAGGACTGTTTGTTTGTATGTTTATTGTTTCTTATGTTCTGTAAAGCTGCTTTGAGACAATGCTCTTTGTTAAAAGCGCTATACAAATAAAACTGAATTGAATTGAATTGAATTCCCACCATCCTCCTGTTCAATTTGAGGTCAATTTTCCTATTGCAGTCATGTCCAATGAGGTTAGCTACAGTCCCACAGACCTTAAACTGCTTAATAATATATCCAACTGGTCACTAGAACATCAAGATAATTGCACATGAATGTCAAGCGTTGTCTATAATTTTCTTTCTGAGCTCCTCAGACAACACTCTCCTTTGCATTTTCTGCTCTTTCTCCATTTAAATAGGCTGAAACCACTGACTCGAATATCACTATAATCTGATTATTTGTGATCTTTTCTAGGGGTACGAACAGATCTCTCCAGACCATTTTAGAATGTCTTTGCAGAAGAAGCAATAACTTATATCTTTTAAACACATTCTTTCTTTTACATGAGACAATTGCTTTTAATTTCATCACTTTCCAGGAGAAATTAAGCATTGATTCAATGAGCTGCAAGGGTGCCAACAAATTTGTGTGTATGCTTTTTTTTTTTTCCTCCTCACCTTAATAATGTCCACAGACTGTTTCAGCTCCTGCACCTTCTTCTGCTTCTCCTGGATCCTCTGCTGGGATTTCATCTGCTCCTCCTTTACCTCATTCTGAGACCAAATAAAACACATTCCATTATTTCTGCATCAGGATGTCAATGTTAAGAAAACTCCGGATGCCCTAATGCCGGATGCCCTTCCCATTTTATCCAGGCTTGGGACTGGCACTGAGAGTTAACCCCCTCACTGGCTGAGTTCATACACTAGTCTTTCAATATCAGGCGAAAAAAATATTTTTAAGTCACATTTTAAATTCTTTTAAATAAAAGGAAGAATTTTTTTCTTTTAAATAAAAGAAATATGAAACTAAAAATTTATTAATATAAGTTTGCCAAACAAAAATTCACTTCACAATTTTTCCATTAGCATAATACAAATGAATTAAATGTTATTTTCTTTCCAATAACTGATTAAAACAACTTAAAAGCCATAATGTAAAAAAAAAAAGATAAAAAAAGAAGTTCATTCTCACCTGTTTTTCAGTTCTTTCTGTTTTAGCTGAAACAGTATCATGACCTTTGTGTTTTTCCATCGTACACAAGTAACAGATGAAGCTTTGGTCAGTACGACAGTAGATCTCCATCAGTTTGTCATGTTCAGAGCAGATCTTCTCTTGGAGCTCTGCACAGGCTTCAACTAACTTGTGCTTCTTAAAGGCAGGAGACTGATAGTGAGGTTTAAGATGATCTTCACAATAGGAGGCCTGACAAACCAGACAGGACTTGACGGCTTTGTGTTTTCTCCCGGTGCAGAAATCACACTCCACATCTCCAGGTCCAGTGCAACAGCGAGCAGGAGAAGCAGCTTGGAGTTCAGTCTTCTTCAGTTTCTCCACCACTTCAGCCAGCATGTTGTTCCTGCGTAGAACAGGCCTTGGAGTGAAAGTCTCTCTACACTGGGGGCAGCTGTAGACACCCTTCACGTCTTCCTGATCCCAACAGCCATTAATACACACCTTACAGAAACTGTGGCCACAGGGAGTAGTCACTGGATCATTGAGGAGATCCAGACACACTGGACAGATGAACTGATCCTGAGCTACTGAAATACTGGCCTCTGCCATTTTCCTGCACCCACGAGAGAGAGGAATAGAGACAGAGAGTCTGATATTCTGAGTTTCGTTTTTGCTGAAATTTGCTTCCTGGTTCAGTGTGTGTTATAGTGTGACAGAGAGAGTGGGAGTGGCCTTAAAGAGAGAGGGGTTTAGGATTTAAAGGATAAGTGTAGCACAAGCTTTTGATGCAAAGAGCTGTCTTTTGTGTATTTAAAGGTATAATATTAAAAAAGGATTACATTCATATTAGAAAAAAAATAAATAAAGTGAAATTTAAATGACAAAAATAATCCTGTCTAAATCTATTTTAGAAGGAATTCAGTACAGACAATATTGTGAAGCAACTCCATGACGGATATATGGAGAAAAAGTCTAAAGAAGAAGGGATGAAAGAAAGAAAAAGAGGGATCAGTCTTCATATCAATCTCTGAAGGCACTGAGAATATCAGCTAATGGATAGAAAACTGGAGAAAGTCTGAAGGAGAAAACATTATATATATATATATATATATATATAAGGTAGTATAAGGTATGATCATCCAAATGAATAAAAATAACAATATACCTATAGGGTTTTGAGAAAGCAAACATTACTTTTAGGAGTATTTATACATTACGTTGCAAATGTTTCAGTGAACTATAAATGGCACTATTTTTAAAGCAAATTCCAACCACAATATTGCTTTTGCAGAAACTTTCATATCATACTATGACATTACACACTTTTAATCAAGACCACACACACACACAAAAAAAAGAAAGCAATCATTTAATAAAACAAGTTAATGAATTAAAATCTATCGCCTGTTCAATCACAAAAATGACTCTTCAGATTTGTGCTTCAGCTCCAAACGTTCAAGAGCTGTTTTGAACTGAATCAAAGAATCGATCATCATTCCAAAACGAGGCACCAATACTATTTACCTCAGTGAAATCTCTAAGTGAATGACTGAGGTAAGAGTTTAACCGATGAGTTTCTGAAAACACCTTAATGTTAATAATCTCTATATAAATCAGTAATTTACAAAATTATTAAGTATTATTCTAACTGTAGCTCATTTTCAGTGAAATCATTATCCTGTCAGGTTAGCTTGTGACAGCTAGCTGTTTAGTGTTATCCTCAACTGAATACATCACACTGATGAACTGAGCTAAAACAGTTTATTCTTCAACTTAAGTAGTCTGTCACTATATTATAAAGGATTATTTTTGCAGCTTGAGGAAGGAGTTATATTGAATAATTTCAGAGTGCACTATACAACGATCAGCCATAACATTATGACCACCTGCCTAATATTGAGTTGGTCCTCCTTTTGCTGCTAAAACAGCCCTGACCTGTTGAGGCATGGACTCCACTAGATCCCTGAAGGTGTGCTGTGGTATCTGTCACCAAGATGTTAGCAGCAGATCCTTTAAGTCCTGTAAGTTGTGAGGTGAAGCCTCCATGGATCCGACTTGTTTGTCCAGCACATTCCACAGATGCTGGATTGGATTGAGGTCTGGGGAATTTGAAGGTCAAGTCAACACCTCAAACTGGTTGGTATGGTCATCAAACCATTTCTGAAGCATTTTTGCTTTGTGGCATGGTGCATTATCCTGATGAAAGAGTCCACAGCCATCAGGGAATAGCGTTTCCATGAAAGAGTGTACATGGTCTACACCAATGCTTAGGTAGGTGCTACGTGTCCCAGTAACATCCACATGGATGGCAGGACCCAAGGTTTCCCAGCAGAACATTGACCAAAGCATGACACTGCCTCCGCCGGCTCGCCTTCTTCCCATAGTGCATCCTGGTGCCACGTGTTCCCCAGGTAAGAGATGCACATGCACCCGGCCATCCACGTGATGTAAAAGAAAACATGATTTCCTTCTTCCATTGCTCCATGGTCCAGTTCTAATGTTCACGTGCCCATTGTTGGTGTTTTCGGCGGTGCACAGGGGTCAGCATGAGCACCCTGACTGGTCTGCGACTATGCAGCCCCATACACAACAAACTGTGGTGCACTGTATATTCTGAAACCTTTCTATCAGAACCAGCATTAACTTCTTCAGCAATCTGAGCAACAGTAGCTCTTCTGTTGGATCGGACCACACGGACCAGCCTTCGCTCTCCACGTTAATTAGTGAACCTTGGCCGCCCATGACCCTGTCTCCGGTTCACCACTGTTCCTTCCTTGCACCACTTTTGATAGACACTGACCACTGCAGACCAGGAACACCCCACAAGAACTGCAGTTTTGGAGATGTTCTGATCCAGTGGTCTAGCCATCACAATTTGGCCCTTCATCAAACTCGCTCAAATCCTTATGCTTGTCCATTTTTCCTGCTTCTAACACATCAACTTTGAGGACAAAATGTTCACTTGCTGCCTAATATATCCCACCCACTAACAGGTGCCATGATGAGGAGATCATCAGTCTTATTCACTTCACCTCTCACTGCTCATAATGTTATGCTTGATCGGTGTGTGTTAACTGGGCTGTTAACCAGAAAAGTGTTCAAGATATAAAATAATAGATGTGTTTTACACAGTAGAGTGTGTTTCCACCAGCAGCGGCACGGAAAGACACAACAGTTTGAGTAAGTTTTATTATATCTGAGGAAACAGTCTTTGCTTAAGCAAAAGTGGAATTTTTAGAAACATTGTTGTGTTTCATATCAGGTATTATAAATCCTCCTAATAGTGCATACAGTTAAATAGTCTGTTTAAGAACATTTCTTCTTTCTAGAAACATCCTACATTCTGCATTCATTACTCTTCCAGTTTCTGTACACAAAATGACCAGTGTAGCTCAGGGAGAAATTAAATCTCACACCTCAGTTATAATTTTAATAAACACAAATTTATTTTAGATCACATAACCTCACAGGTGAGCTATCCCTACCACATCCAGAACCCAGCGTATCGAGGCTGAGTGAATGTGGTGTGGACTCTGTTGAGGAGACTCATCGTGTCAGAGACGCTGTAGAAGGACAGAGTTCCTGCACTGTGATCCACATACACTCCTATTCTGGAGGATGCTGGACCTCGGAGCTCAGTCTTAATGTTGTTGTGAAAGGAAAAGACAGGGAAGAAGAACACTGCAGACTCCAGGACTGACTGTTGTACCCAAATAAACTACCATCACACGGTTCTTTCCTGCTGATCTCTTTATATGAGACTGATATTTCCACATCAACACTCCACTCCACCTCCCAGTAACAGCGTCCACTCACACTCTCCTTACACAACACCTGAGGCCAGGAGTCAAATCTCTCTGGATGATCAGAGTATTGATGTTTTGTCTTACTGCATGTCACCACTCTGTTCTCAGACAGAATGAGTTGAGGATGTACTGTGTTTGGATCCAGAGTCAGATAACAGAAAACTAAAGTAATAAAATGTCCACAGGTTAGATGTTAATCACAGGATTTATAATAAGTGTGTGTGAGACACCTGTCTGTGTTTCTATCCTACTAATGCTGATCTATAAAAATGGACCAGATTTAGATGCACAATACAGACATTTTAACACTCTGTGTCACTCTCTTCTCTGCTCTTTGGTTCTGAGGGTAAAATCATCTGAACTGCTGCAGCTGTGGAGACAAAATGGAGACAAGAAAAATGGCGTGGAAACAGTGTGAAAGTGAAAAGTTTGTGCTTCTTAAAGGCAGGAGACTGATAGTGAGGTTTAAGATGATCTTCACAATAGGAGGCCTGACAAACCAGACAGGACTTGATGGCTTTGTGTTTTCTCCCGGTGCAGAAATCACACTCCACATCTCCATGAGTTCAGTCTTCTTCAGTTTCTCCACCACGTCAGCCAGCATGTTGTTCCTGCATAGAACAGGCCTTGGAGTGAAAGTCTCTCTACATTGGGGGCAGCTGTAGACACCCTTCACATCCTCCTGATCCCAGAAGCCACTAATACACACCTTACAGAAACTGTGGCCACAGGGAGTAGCCACTGGATCCTTCAAGATATCCAGACACACTGAACAGCTGAACTGATCCACAGAAAAAGTATCAAATGAGACACCACAGAGTATAAGATATGATCTTGTCCTATGGTGCTTTAAAATGGCATACATTGATCATAAACATCCTACACACAAAAATGATTATTATTTTGCAGGAACTCTTATAACAATCTGATTAATGTCTATTTGAATAGAATGACCCTTCCAAAAGAATACAAAATCACAATGTACCAAAACTATAGGTTTAGAGAAAGCAAATAATCAACAAACAATACAGCTCTAGGTACAGACTTACTTTTAGGAGTATTTATATTTTACAATATCAAATGTGTCAGTGAACTTTAACTTTTACTACAATATTACTTAAAGCAAATTGCACAAATAAATAAATAAATAACTCTCCTGTTGAAAGTCTTTGTGGAACTGGTGTCTGAAGCTTGTGTGAACACACGCTAATTTTAATTTGCCCATGGGGTCAGGCAAAATAGCTGCACACGTCAGCAAGATCATAAAATTGCATGTATGTCAGGTGTCTCCCAGATTCTGATTGTCTGAAGGACGACATCAGGCATGCCCAGTGTGTGGCAAGTGATATAGTATCATTTTTCCCTTCTCTGGGAACTGGGTTACATACATAGCCTGAGACATTCCCTTTTGATGGAACTCAACACCGCGTCATGGATTGATGCTAAGGGGGACATCAATACCAATGCACATGAAGGAGAAATATCTGACCCATCAAGTCCCATGGCGGTTGCCTCGGGGGACCACTAGGAGAAATTAAGTGAATGGGAACAGCCCTGTAGGATGTGCGTTACCAGTGTCCTGTCCAAGCCCAGTTAAGAAATCTGCTAAATGCACAAACATCGTGCAGGGAATGCCCCTGAACAGGGCAGTTGAAGATGCTATGCCGCCAGCAGGGTAAGACACAAGATCACTCCCTGCGCCTCCTAAGCATGGGCTATAACATCTTTGACCCAATGAAATATGTGCTGCCTTGTGACAGGGTTATCCCTAATGCAGCCACCATAACAGACTTAACAAAGGTTGAGTGGAGTTATGCCACATTGTAGAGTGGTGGACATACTTTCTGTGTGCACTAGCCCGACATGCAAGATGCAGCCTTTCCAGCTCAAAAGACTTGCTGAGGTGGAGAAAACAAAGCCTGCAGCATGATCAGCTGGCCGGTGACAGATGGCATCCTTGGGATCTAACCTGGTCCAGGGTGTAGAATTAACCTAACCAGCCCAGGTGCAAATCTAGGCAGGATGAGGCTATTGAAAGTCTCCCACCTTCTAAGGGAGGTCAAGTCTTGGAGAACAGCCATTTGTAGGGTCAGAAACTCTGAGGCAGGCTTCAGTGGCTCAAAGGGGCTGGTAGCAACCACCTGAGACCCCCGAGAGGTGCCAAAGAGGGATCACATGCTGCAGGAATGTCTCAGCCTTCTCCCACCATGCAAAATAGACCAGAGAATTCCACCAAGTAAAGGCCACAAGAATGGATGCATGGCTGGCCAAAAAGACCACAATGTGCACCTCAAGGTTAACAGGAGATAGCCCTACCAAGAGGCATTCTTCTGGGAAATCTAGCCCTGAAATAGTTGGGCAGTCCAAGTGGTGCTGCTCGTTTCATTGGCAGAAAACCCACACTTCAGGGTTTTTGGTTAAGGGAGCCCTAGTGCTTGAGATGGAAATAAGCCTAGAGGCCAGAGCCTTTGAGCCTGTCTGCCTCCAAGGGCAAACCCAAAGGTACCACATGCCTGGTCAGGGGGAGTAGAGCCCTCCTGCCTCAGAGGTGAAAAGTCCCTTCTGGCAGGAATCAATCTAAGAGCAACATCGAGGAGAGGTCCAGGAACCAGTGTGGTACTGCTAAGAGTGAGTGGGCTTGGACCTGGTGCAGCCTGCAGGGACTCCTGGGAGCACAGCTATCAGGGAAGAAGAGCACAGATGAGACCTCAGCCATGTCTGCACTAAGGTGACTAGCCCCAGAAGGAGTTAGAGGTGTGAGAGGGTGCCAGAGGGGACAGAGGGCCAATTCTATGGAGGCAAGTGCACAAACTTCCCCTATCATATAGCTTCTAACAGCTGAAAGTGGAGGTGCCAATCCCTGAGCCTTAGCTCCTTCCTCGGCAGGAGGCCTGCATCTTAAATTGTATGCCCTAAAGTACACATCACCCTCTAAGGATAGTAGTCTGTTCTCTAGCCAGAGCCGGATCTGCCACGCCTTTAGCTTTACAGAAACATATAATAAAAATGTAAAGTTTAAAGTTAAGTTACTATGTATCCCTTACATTTGTCCCAAATGAGCAAGCCTGAGGTGACAGAGAGACTGGCTGAGCTATGTACCTAAAGACTGATGCTGGTCCTAGCTCATGATGTACTTTACTTTGCCAGAAGTTCCATGCACATCAAACAAACCATCCTAGTCTGTGGCCAAGGGGGAGGTCTAGGAGGACCTCTGCTATGTCAACACTGAAATTGGCATGAAACTAAGTACTCCAGAGAAGAATGGAACCTACAAACAAGTCTCTTCACACAAATAATAATCTGATACCAAGGTAAGTTTTTATAATTTTAATAAACACTTCACCAAACATTTCACTTTGGTTCACATAACCTCACAGTTGAGTTATAAGTCCACATCCAGAATCCAGCATATAGAGGCTGAGTGAATGTGGTGTGGACTCTGTGGAGGAGACTCATCATGTCAGAGACGCTGTAGAAGGACAGAGTTCCTGCACTGTGATCCACATACACTCCTATTCTGGAGGATGCTGGACCTCGGAGCACAGTCTCAATTTTGTCATGTCGGAAAGAGACAGAGGAAGAAGAACACTCCAGACTCCAGGTCTGACTGTTGTATCCAAACAAACACTCATGACCCTGTCCTTTCCTTCGGATCTCTTTAAATGAGACTGATATGGACACGCCATCACCGCTCCACTCCACCTCCCAGTAAAAGCGTCCGCACATACTCTCTTTACACAACACCTGAGGCCTGGAGTCAAATCTCTCTGGATGGTCAGAGTATCGCTGTTGTGTCCCAGTACGTGTCACTGATCTGTTCTTCTCACACAGAATGAGGTCTGGAACTGCTGTGTTGTGATCCAGAGTAAGATAACTGAAATCTAAAACAATAAAATGTCCACTTGTAAAATGTGCGTCAGACACCTAGTGCAGCCTGATATAAAATGTAGTGTGTGTGTCATTGTGTTACACCTACATTGCAGAAAATCCTCTCTGCTCTTTGGGTCTAACAGGAAAAATCATCTTAACTGCTGCAGCTGAGGAGACACAAAGAAAGAAAACGGAAAAACAGATTAAAGCTTGAAAATGAAAACTTGGTTCTTCACTGCTCTCAGACAGACACATTTATAATGTTTGCTTCTTTACCTTGTGGTCGGATTTTGTTGAATTCCTCCTCACAGATTTGCTCGACTCGTTTTTTCAGATCTGAGAGAGATTTCCCCCACTCCATCAAATGAGACATGTTGATTGACAGTGAAGCTGGGTGAGTCGTCACATCCAGGAGAAACACAGAGAGACGGGAAACTCTACAGAGAGGAAACACATCATAGAGAAGGAGAAAAGTGTAGGAGAGGAACGAATGAATCTCAGACTGAATCAGAACAAAGACACACTTGTGATCTCAGACAGGAACATTTCTTCTTGCTTTTAGGAGGAAACTTTGTCAGGAACAGCGCCCTCTGTAGATCAGACAGTGAGTGTTACCTGGAGGAAGTGGATGTCATTGTGTGTGTGTGAAAGCTGCTCCAGCTCAGTGACTTTCCTCTTAAGATCAGTAATCTCCTGCTCCAGTTGATTCAGGAGTCGTTCAGCTCGACTCACTTCAGCTTTCTCCTGAGCTCTGATCAGCTCCATCACCTCCGAGTGCTTTTTCTCCATGGAGCTGATCAGCTCAGTAAAGATCCTCTCATTGTTATCTACTGCTGCCTGTGAACGTATCTGTTAGAAAACACATACACAAGTTTGAGTATTATTTAAATATAAGCTCTTTTTCCTATTGTGACCCCATATTGTGTGTCTCTAGTTTCCTCCTCACCTTAATAATGTCCACAGTCTGTTTCAGCTCCTGCACCTTCTTCTGCTTCTCCTGGATCCTCTGTTGGAATTTCATCTGCTCCTCCTTTACCTCATTCTGAGACCAAATAAAACACATTCCATTACTTCTGTTGCTCTGGATAAGGGTGTCTGCCAAATGCCAGAAATGTAAATGTAATGTGTACTACATGCTGGAAGAATGTTGTAGGGCATTTAAAGCTGCACTAACCGGTCTGACAGGTCTAACACTTCCAACAAACTTGCTCTTCACTAACTGAATTTAAATAAATTTACTTGGAAAAAAGATCTGTGTCCATTTCTTACCTGTTTTTCAGGAGTTTTTGCTTCAGATGAAACAGTATCATGACCTTTGTGTTTTTCCATCGTACACAAGTAACAGATGAGGCTTTGGTCAGTACGACAGTAGATCTCCATCAGTTTGTCATGTTCAGAGCAGATCTTCTCTTGGAGCTCTGCACAGGCTTCAACTAACTTGTGCTTCTTAAAGGCAGGAGACTGATAGTGAGGTTTAAGATGATCTTCACAATAGGAGGCCTGACAAACCAGACAGGACTTGACGGCTTTGTGTTTTCTCCCGGTGCAGAAATCACACTCCACATCTCCAGGTCCAGTGTAACAGTGAGAAGGAGAAGCAGCTTGGAGTTCAGTCTTCTTCAGTTTCTCCACCACTTCAGCCAGCATGTTGTTCCTGCGTAGAACAGGCCTTGGAGTGAAAGTCTCTCTACACTGGGGGCAGCTGTAGACGCCCTTCACATCCTCCTGATCCCAGTGACCATTAATACACACCTTACAGAAACTCCGGCCACAGGGAGTAGTCACTGGATCTTTCAGGAGATTCTGACACACTGGACAGCTGAAATGATTTACTGAAATATTGGCCATTGTGCTGCATTCACAGAGAGAGAGAGAGAGAGAGAGAGAGAGAGAGAGAGAGAGAGAGAGAGAGAGAGAGTTTTGTGTGTGTGTGTGTGTGTGTGTGTGTTATAGTGGGTCAGTGTGAGTAGGTGTGGCTTTAAAGCAAGAAGGACTTCAGGATTTAAAGGAGAATACATCACAGAAAGCTTCACATTAGGTTTTTGTAGTGTGATGCTACTAGCTTTCCCCAGATAGATAGATAGATAGATAGATAGATAGATAGATAGATAGATAGATAGATAGATAGATAGATAGATAGAAGTGGGACAGATTAGATTAATATACAGAGGTGGACAGTAAGGAAGTACATTTCCTTGAGTACTGTACTTGAGTATTATTTTTTCTGGAAACTCGTTACTTTTACTCCACTACATTTCTGTCGAGGTCATTGAGTAGAAAGTAGTTACGTTAATCAGAGGATGATTTTTTCCCACTCCCACTTGTAGCATCACGTGTCGTGAATTTCAGTAGTTTTCCGCCATTTTTTTAAACTCTGGTGGTAAAATGGAAGAAGACAGATCATCAGTGCAGTGCGCGCATCCATGGCCATACTTAGACTTCCAGTTTTTAGAAAAGAGTAAAGATTCTTTTCGTTTTAAATGTTTGCTTTGTTTACCGAAAACAAACCACATCACAGCCTACAAAAACTCTCTATCTAACCTGCGCAAGCATATTGAGGTACGTATACTTTTAATTTCTGGTAAAAGCTTGAAATGGATATTGCCTGTGCCATGAAGTATGTATGGTAAAGCAAATGTTTTTTTTTATGTATTTGTTTGCCTAGTTGCCGTAGCTTTGCATATACACCACCAACGCATCGGTAATGATGTTAGTTAACACACAAAAACGTATGCTGCGTCCAAATTCTCAAATGCGAAGAGTAAATTATATTGGATAAATAAGAAGGAATAAAATGTGAAATGCTTTGTTTATGATGAGTGTGCGTCGCTAGGTAACAACGCTCCCGTTATATGACTATATCCTCATAGTATGTCCCAGAATGTGCATACTCTTTTGCTACACACTCAAAAGTATGTACTTTTCTATAACAAAAAAAGTACATACTTTTAGTACGTAGTATAAGTAGGCGAATTACGCAGCAGTAGTCTACAGTACACCGTGTCTGACTCTGCACTGCATAGACTGGAAGGCCTTGTATATTAGTAAAGAGACTGAAAAAAGTATGGATGGTCATTAAAACATTGCTAAACAACAAATCTGATGGTGGCCTAAGACTTTTGCACAGTACCATATATATCTCAATATATGGATCGATCTTCAGCCCAAGAAGGGGAGCAATTAATTCACATGACTTTGAGAACCAGCTTCTAATTAAGATGAATAAGAACTTTTTTTTAAGGTGGACTTATTTGACCATAGTGCGATTTCTCTCTACTAGTGATCTGTGAGACATAGTATCGCTATCACAACTTTAACTTAAAGCAGTTAAAGCTCTATTAAAGCAGTGTTGCTGTTGGACAGTTATACAGCTACAGTTGTGTAACTGTGTTTTAAAGCAGGTTGGATTTTTTTCCTGGTCAGTCTGCATTTACAGACCACTTGATTCAAATGTGCATGAATGGACACACATAGATGTGTACTTCTTTGTTGGGGTGGTAGGAGTGTTGAATAAAAAACTAAAATGATTATACCTGTCTTTTGTGTCAGTTCAGTTGTTTAATTTCTATAGGTTTTGTACCATTCTAAAAGCTCTTATATTATTCAATAGGTTGCTACAAAAGGTACTGGAAGTGTTGCATAAAACAATGCAACAATAATAAAACAATGCGTTGACATTTACTATTTTCTTTTGATACTTAAGTACTTTTAAAAAAACAAGTACTTCTGTACTTTTACTTAAGTAAAAATCTGTCTTTACAACTGTTACTTGTAATGGAGTAATGTTTGACCAGTAGTATCTGTACTTTCACTCAAGTAAGAAGGTTGAGTACTTTGTCCACCTCTGTTAATATAATTTAGTTTGTGTTATACTTTTATATTTTCACAAGCTACTTTATCTTTTTTTTTTTTTAGCTATGATAATGCACAAACACACGTGAAACCGAATAAACCTAATGTCCAGGATCATTAAATTATTTTTTATTATCGTCGTGGAGGGTGCACAAACTTTTGCGCAGAGAGCTTTCACCTGTTTTCTTTGTTTTTTCTTTTTCTTTTTTTTCCTTTTTTTTTTAAATTTAAACCCCAGCGTAACCGTGACTTTTAATTTAAAATCTGTAACCGGAAGTAAATGCTGGTTCTTTCTGCAGCGTTCACGCTCTCTAGTGAGTGTCACCGGCAGTTTGTGGACACGGAAACGGGTGGAGAGAATTCATATCTGCTTTATCTTTCCCAAAGATGTCCAGAACACACACCTTTTGATCGAAAACGTCGTGTTTTCACTTAATTCAGAAAGAGTTAGCTGTCAGAAAGCTGTTAAATTAGCGTGTAGGTTAACTTTGATTAGTTTGCACCACAATCCAAACCTAATCCCAGAAATTACAGGATTATTGTTTGTAGTTTGTCAAAGTATGTAGGAATAAATACTTTCTCACAGTTTGGGGTTATAAATGTATGCATTAGAAATCAACATATCAAGTTAAGTATTAAAGATATAACAAGCATTATTTTTTAAACAAAAATATTTACCCCTTGAGAAATAGATTACTGTTTTAAAATGTACAGTAATAGATCCATTGATTAGAATGAGGCAAGCATTTGTACAATTAACCCTATAAACACGTCTCTAACTCCAACAACATTATAACTGTTTACACGCTTGTATTTGCACACTATTCAGTTGCTAGTTTTGCACATTTCTGTCACCAACTGCTGCTATACGTACATGTTTCCAAGAAACCACTTGTTTACATTTCTTCTATTTTGCATGTTTTTCAGCGCTATGTGTCCTGTACTGTTTTGTGTTGTTTTGTATTGTCTGTGTGCAGTGTCTTTTGTCTTGCACTGTTTGCAGCAGGTTACACATTATGTAGCTAGGGCAAGTAGTTTCTGTCCTTAGCTCTGCGTTGTTTTGTTCTCGTAGCTACATGTCGTTATGTTGTTTTACGTAGCACAAGGGTCCTGATGAAATGTCTCATTTCACTGTGTACTGCATAGCTATATATGTTTGACATGACAATAAAAGCTACTTGACTGTTCTGGTTGGATAGTTGGCTATATCGTAAAAAAGTTTAAAGATGAAGGACATGCATGAATGAAACCGTTGGCTTACAGACATAATCAGGAAAAACAAGACAAAACAGCAGTAAGTATTGCTTCAGACATCAAGAGATCTGTTGAAATCAATGAAGAAATTATTAAAGTGGCAGAAGGGAATTTATCAGCATGATAATAATCTAAAGCAGTGATTCTCAACTGCTGGGCCGCGGCCCTCTAGTGGGCCTTCAAGCTCTATCTGGTACGCCGTGTAGACAGTGGTAGATTACCCCCAAATTCATTCATTCATTCATTCATTCATTGTCTACCGCTTATCCGATCTATTCTCGGGTCACGAGGAGCCTGTGCCTATCTCAGGCGTCATTGGGCATCAAGGCGGGATACACCCTGGACGGAGTGCCAACCCATCGCTGGGCAATCACACACTACGGACAATTTAGAGATGCCAATCAACCTACAATGCATGTCTTTGGACCGGGGGAGGAAACAGGAGTACCTGGAGGAAACCCCCGAAGCACGGGGAGAACATGCAAACTCCACACACACATGGCGGAGGCGGGAATCAAACCTCCAACCCTGGAGGTGTGAAGCAAACGTGCTAACCACTAAGCCTACCCCCAAATTAATTTTTAATTATTTTTTAATTGACAAATCTTGTTATTTTCTAATTATCTAATTGTTCTTATACATATACATGATCAAAAGCACTCAAGCCAAGTCAAGATGCATTATCTAAAAGCTAATTTATGTTTAAATATCATAACACCAATCATGTCACAACATCAGATTGGAAAGGTGGTCCTCGGAATGTTTTTAAACAGTCATTGGTGGGCCATGAGTTGCAAAAGGTTGAGAACCCCTGATCTAAAGGACACCAGCCACGTTTTGGAAAGAATACCTGTGACCTGAAACCTGTAGAACATCAATATGGTATACTATAGAGATGAAATTAGCAGATTGTTGATGCTTTAGTGACTGCCGTCTGCCATTTTGTGCACTGGTTAGCTACAAAAGCATACAAATATTCAGTGCGTACACAAGCACGAGGTTTATGTGCAATTGAATATATCTCTCTCCTTCTCTTTCTCAGAATACTCACGATTATAATATTGTCTAATAAATTATTTTAAGGAGTGAATTATCTGTTTAAAAGCATTAAAGAATTCAGTAATTGAGTTGCTGTGTTTTTATTTTTTTTTAGAAATATAAAAAGTTTACCTAAGTAAATAGTCATAGGACAACACGATAAAATAAAAACAGCATATATCACAAACCATATAAAGTAAAAAAAAAAAAAAAAAAAAAAAGGAGTTTTAAGTCACAGTATTTTAAAAGTGAAAAGTAGTTTAAACCATAATCACACAGGATCAAATGGCTGGATAATTACCATCAACCAATTTCTGTTCAAATTATTATTACTTATTCTGTAGTCAATAATTATATAAGCAACATAGCCTGTTCAAATTATCCCACAAAATGCATGATAAAATCATTATTCATTCATATATGTGGCTAGATTAAAAAAAAAACCAGCAGAATGATTCTCTATTTAATCCAAATTCTAAATTTAAATGATATTAATTTTTGCAGATTGTCTGAATACTGATTGTACTGTATATTAACTTGACTCTTCAGCAGAAAATGGTTAAGAATGGTTAAAACATTAGAGTGTGTAGAGAAATTAAATCTGAAACCTCAGTTTTATTAAACACTTTATTTTTCCATTGGATCACATAACCTCAGAGTTGAGTCAGAACCTATCCAGAACCCAGCGTATAGAGGCTGAGTGAATGTGGTGTGGACTCTGTGGAGGAGACTCATCGTGTCAGAGACGCTGTAGAAGGACAGAGTTCCTGCACTGTGATCCACATACACTCCTATTCTGGAGGATGCTGGACCTCGGAGCTCAGTCTGATGGTAGTCATGCCAGAAAGAGAGAGAGGAAGAATAACACTGCAGACTCCAGGACTGAGTGTTGCATCCAAAACCACACTCATAACCATCTCCTTTCCTGCTGATCTCTTTATATGAGACTGATATTTCCACATTATCACCGCTCCTCTCCACCTCCCAGTAACAGCGTCCACTCACACTCTCCTTACACAACACCTGAATCCTGGAGTCAAATCTCTCTGCATGATCAGAGTATTGCTGTTCTGTCCTACTGCGTGTCACCACTCTGTTCTTCTCAGACAGAATGAGTAGAGGATGTGCTGTGTTTGGATCCAGAGTCAGATAACAGAAACCTAAAACAATATACACAGGTTAGGTGTTAATCATAGAAATTATAATCAGTATGTGAGTCTGTGTTTCTGCTTTCCTGTGTTTCAGATTTTTGTGCAAGATAGCAAGTACAGGACAACTGAGAAAAAGTGACTGGTCATCAAATGGGCGCTGCCTCTATATGTTGTATATGTTGTGATGGGCCGTCTGTTTGGTCCACACCCTATTCCAGTGGCTCCACTGCATGAAGAACTAATATGGGGATCTTCTTGGTACCTGGCATTTAATACAGACATTTCAGCTCTTTGTTGGTCCACAGACCTGAATGATCTGTAAGCCTTAGTCCAGGCTCTGCACAGTGGCGGCACAGGGCATATGGTCCTCAAAAGCTGGTATGAGTGACAGCTGCTTTCAGCAGACCACATTGTGTCTGAACAGTCTTATTAATCACTGCACACTCTAACTGGGGAAATATATATATATATAAAAGGTGATCTAAACATTGTCCACTCTCAGCCCATCTAGATGGGATGCTTCACATATCGGGTCATTCTGTATATGTGGGTGAAAAATCTCAAACCAATATTTTCCCTTATAACAACATGAAGCATCAGAACTCTCCTGGATTCAAGTCATGCAGGAAAGCAAGACAAGACTCTTGTTTGAAGGCTCATTCAAGGGGGAAATGGTGTGGGCTATACCTTCTTTTGGAGGGGATATTTTACCCACCAACACCAGGACGGTGTTGGATTGGATATTAAAAAAATCTATCAAGGGCCTGTTTCTAACCAGATACAAAATATTGTGTCTCTCCTGAGGAAGTAAAGGAAGGTTTGGAGTAAATGGTCCTCCACAAGCACATCACATCAAAAAGTTAAATGCATTGGCTACCACAGGAAAAAAAAAATCAGGACTGGTTTGATGAAAATTCCACACATATTTCTGCCCCTCATATGCATAAAGCCCGCCAAGGCTCAATAATTCGTCGTCTGTATCCATTAAACAGAACTGGCAAAAAAATTCAAGAAACACAAACCCTTCAGAATCAATGAAGGCACAAGAGATACAATCTTATGCAGGATATCCTCTGAGAACCCTTGACAAACTGACCCTTATTAAGGACCAAACAGCCATTGTCCAGCTATTATACCACTACTAAATCAACAGAGTTTCGTTCTAAAACCTTCCTTTACTGAGATGCATGCTGTCGTCAAGGGAATGAAAGACAATTCCCCTGCACCTGACTCTATCCCAGCTGAGCTTCTGAATGAAATGGGATACCATTGCATAAGAGCAATCAACAGTTCATCACCCTTATATGGCAACAAGAAAGTGTCCACTAACAATGGAGGAATGCAGATATGCAAAACCCTTGTTTTTTTGACAAGCCTGCGGTGATGGTGGCAAGGAAAAACTCCCTGTGATGATATGATGAAGAAACCTTGAAAGGAACCAGGCTCAGAAGGGAACCCATCCTCAACTGAACATTAAATAATGTAAAAGAAATTAAATAATGTCCTTTCTACAACAGCAACCAAGGGCCCATTAGGAACTATTAGGTCAGTGTAGTTTGAGTCCATTATAGGCACTAATTCCTTGCCATCACTAGCTGACAGATGTAACAGCAGATCCGTTACGATATCTCTCTCCTTTCTGTTGCAAGCAAAGGTTTGATGAAGGTCAACGCTCCAACAGCTTGAGAACACCATCTCCGCAAACCTATTACCTGAACCCCAGTGTGGATTCAGATCAGGTTCAAAACACAAGGGACATGATAAATCTGTTTATTACAGCAGTATTTACAACACATAAATCTGTTTATTGAATTCGTGGACTATTCCAATACATTGACATTGTACATCATACATCTTATGAAACAAACTCCTGTAGATTGGAGGCAGCAATTTGACAATGGGATGATGACCAGTGTGACAGTAGGTCTGCCCCCTTTACAATGGTCACAGGTGTAAGATAGGGCTGTGTTCTCAAAACCAGACCTGTTCAATATCTTCCTACTCTGTTACAACAGTGCTGCACAAGAATATGGAGGAGGAAAGTGGGGGCTTTGTCCTACAGACTTGATGGGAACCTCTTTAGGATAAGGACCAAGCTCCAGTTATTCTGCATGCTGAAACTTCAGTATGCAGATGACCTTGTCACATCTTAGATGTGGCCAGACCATGTTCTATGTACTGAGATCCTGCAGAAGACTAACTGCCAGAGTATTATAACGTGTCACCGACTAAGACGGCTTGTCATCTAATTAAATAAAGTGTTATCTTGGCCATCATTTTGCTGGAGGTCAAAACTAGAGACCAAAGCTCTCTGAAGAAGTGCAAGACACAGCCTCCTTAGACCCCACAGCTGTGGACCACACAGTTTGGCAGCAGCTCTGTCACCAAGGGCTACAAATAGCTAAAGACAGGAAAATCAAACAGTTCCTGGATAAAATACAGAAGAGGAAGCTGACCATGAATTACCCCAAGACACTCAGGACAGGTTTTCACATTCCCTTTTAAACACAGTGTGTATCCTGCATTAGGCTTTTATAGGCATTAAAGACCCCACAAACAGCAACAGAAGTCATCTATCATGACTACCTAAGAGAAGAAAAGTATGTTGTGTTGTATTGTGTTGTGTTTTACACCTACACTGCAAAAAATCTTCCATGCTTTTTTGTCTTGAGGGTAAAACCATCTGAAATGCTGCAGCTGTAAAGACACAAAGAAAAAAATTGAAGAAAAGAAAACTCCAAACCATGACAACAAGCTCTGACAATATTTGTGTTTTTTTACTTTCTGATGTACTTTATGTAGGAATTAAGACCTCAGTTCTTATCTACTGTCCATAGTATTTGTTACATGCATGAAAATTAGCTTGTGGATTTGTGATTAAACTCCTGTTTATCTGGTAAATGTATCTATGATTTATAATTTGCATATAGTATAATGTACAAGACTAATGGTAATACTTATGTTTACAATATCTGCTTGTTTACCTTGTGGACGGATTTTGTTGAATTCCTCCTCACAGATTTGCTCGACTCGTTTTTTCAGATCTGAGAGAGATTTCCTCACTCCATCAAATGAGACATGTTGATTGAGAGTGAAGCTGGGTGAGTCGTCACATCCAGGAGAAACACAGAGAGACGGGAAACTCTACAGAGAGGAAACACATCATAGAGAAGGAGAAAAGTGTAGGAGAGGAACGAATGAATCTCAGACTGAATCAGACCAAAGACACACTTGTGATCTCAGACAGGAACATTTCTTCTTGCTGTAATGAGCTTTTAGGAGGAAACTTTGTGAGGAACAGCGCCCTCTGTAGATCAGACAGTGAGTGTTACCTGGAGGAAGTGGATGTGATTGTGTGTGTGTGAAAGCTGCTCCAGCTCAGTGACTCTCCTCTTAAGATCAGCAATCTCCTGCTCCATTTGATTCAGGAGTCGTTCAGCTCGACTCACTTCAGCTTTCTCCTGAGCTCTGATCAGCTCCGTCACCTCCGAGCGCTTTTTCTCCATGGAGCTGATAAAGCTCAGTAAAGATCCTCTCATTGTCATCTACTGCTGCCTGTGAACCTATCTGTTAGAAAACACATACAGAATTAGTATTACAAATAAAAAAGCTCCATTTTCCTACTCTTTCTCTTCCAACCTATCTGTTAGAACACACACACCATAAACACAATAATTTATTTTTCTTGGTGTGTGTGTGTGTGTGTGTGTGTGTGTGTGTGTGTGTGTGTGTGTGTGTGTTGTCACTCCTCACCATAATAATGTCCACAGTCTGTTTCAGCTCCTGCACCTTCATTTGCTTCTCCTGGATCCTCTGCTGGAATTTCATCTGCTCCTCCTTTAGCTCATTCTGAGACCAAATAAAATAGATTAAATAAAATAGGGTTAGAAACAATTTTCAAAGACACTGCATATTTTGGAATGCTGTAAAAATAATTATCAGCATTAATGACACAGTGACATTAGTAAGAACAGGACCTCCCCCTAAAATTAATGAGATGACCAGGAGAAAACTGCCAAAGAAAACCCCCAAATTTGAAAAGGCCCCCCAAATATCTGTGGCTACAGCATAGGGGGCAAGACTAAAGCCTTTTTAAGTAAAAAAACAAAACACTCAAACCTGGCTAAATTTTGCAAAAAAAAAATTTTAAAATACATCCAGCCTCCCAAAACCATGTGGAATAATGCGTTATGGTTTAATGAGACCAAAGTCAGACCTAATTCCCAAAGATATATTTGGTTCACAGCACACCACCAAAAAAATAGCATCCTGACAGTGAAGCATGGTGGTGACGGTATCATGGGGCTGCCTTTATTCAGCTGGATCTGAGGCTTTAAACCCTTTAAAAGGGTGGAATGAATAATGAATAGTTCCAAAGACCAGTCAAAGTTGGCACATAACCTTTAAGCTTCTGCTAAAGCACCTAAGATGAAGAGGAATTTCACATTTCAGCATGACAACGAGCCACAAATCAACAAAGGAATGAATACACCAAAACAAGATCAAGGTTTTGGAGTCCAGATCTAAATCCAATGAAAAATCTGTGGGGTGACCTGAAGAGGGCTGTGCAATACGTGCCAGAGTGATTGACTCTTACCCACAAAAATATTGAATGTTGGGATAAAATCTAAACATACCAAGTATTAGTTTAGGAGTGAATGGCAGTCATAAAACCAATTAATCAAATGAATGTTAATGAGATTAGAAATAGAATTTAAATAAATTGATTTGGAAAAGAATCATGATGTCCAGTTCTCACCTGTTTTTCAGTTCTTTCTGCTTTAGCTGAAACAGTATCATGACCTTTGTGTTTTTCCATCGTACACAAGTAACAGATGAAGCTTTGGTCAGTACGACAGTAGATCTCCATCAGTTTGTCATGTTCAGAGCAGATCTTCTCTTGGAGCTCTGCACAGGCTTCAACTAACTTGTGCTTCTTAAAGGCAGGAGACTGATAGTGAGGTTTAAGATGATCTTCACAAAAAGAGGCCTGACAAACCAGACAGGACTTGACGGCTTTGTGTTTTCTCCCGGTGCAGAAATCACACTCCACATCTCCAGGTCCAGAGTGAGCAGCTTGAAGTTGAATCTTCTTCAGTTTCTCCACCAGATAAGCCAGCATTTTGTTCTTGTTTAGAACAGGCCTTGGAGTGAAAGTCTCTCTACACTGGGAGCAGCTGTAGACACCCTTCACATCCTCCTGATCCCAGTGGCCATTAATACACACCTTACAGAAACTGTGTCCACAGGGAATACCCAGTGGTTCCTTTAGAAGATCCAGACACAATGGACAGATGAACTGATGCTCAGAAAAATAATTATCAGCCTCTGCCATTTTTCAGCTGTGAAAGCGATAGCGAGAGAGAGAGATATTGAGTTTCAGTTTCTCTCCACTGAACTTTCTGCTGCTGAGAGTGTTATTGCATGGCAGAGGGAGTGACTTTAAAAAGTTTTTTATTCTTTCAAGAAAAAGTGTAGCCTTACAACAGGAGATTATTCCTGCTTTTAAAACAATCCGATTCATTGTTATTCATTATTTTAGATTATAAATTATCCTAATTTGAAGGCACGATCGTCACTTTTACTTTGAAATCTGTAACCGGAAGTAGATGGCGGTTCTTGCCGCAGTGTTCACGCGCTCTGTCACTGCCCAGCTTTACCGGCAGTTCGGGGACGGATGGAGAGAATCCATATCTGCTTTAAGGTACCGAAAACACGTACACGAAAATCAGCCATTCCGAAACACACGGAAACGACGTGCTTTATCTCTTTAAATCCGGCGTGTACAATAACCTGACTTCACAAGCTAGCCTTCTAAGCTAAGAGAACCCTGTCAGGTTAGCATGTTTGCTAACTCCGATGAATTAGCATCCCAATTCAAAGTGCCTGGGTTTTATTTGGCGTTTAAACACTTTGTGTCACAAAACAGCACAGGATTATCGCTTACAGCTTGGAAAAGTACGCAAGAATAAATATTTACTCGCAGTTCTCTGCAGTTCTTAGCTGTTGTGGTTATGTTGGACCCTAAATGTTTAGCTTGTTCGTAAATATTCGGACAGAAACCATATTAATTCATTAAGAGGCAATTCTTCTCCTCCAAATCATTCAATCTCTTTATTATGTAGAAATGCTTTATAAACCTTAACTCTTCTATAGTAAATATACCTAATGAGGAATAGTGGGAGAGAAATGAGTAAGAGAAACATCTGTTTTTGAAGGAAAAATCTATATATTTCGACTGAAACTAATAAAACAGGTTAATATTATAGATCAAACTATTTTTTGCAAAGTAGAAATAAAATGTTTTCCTCATTCTTCATCCGCATGTAGACTCGCATGGACTGATCTCTCACACAAAGCAGGTGATGGGTGATGGTTGATGGTTTGTTGATGTTTCCACCAGCAGCAGGCCTGAAACCTGATGTGTAGTGACCGCTGTGTTTGGTGTGTTTGTGATATTCAGGACGTGAGAGCGGTAGAAGATGAGTTCACAGCAGTATCAGCGGGCAGGACTGAACCCCACACACACACAGGCAGCAAACACACCAGGGGTCCAAACCAAGCAGACCAACACAGGTTAGTTACACACACACACACACATATATATATATATATATATATAACACTGATGATGTCCTCATCATGGCACCTGTTAGTGGGTGGGATATATTCGGCAGCAAGTGAACATTTTGTCCTCAAAGTTGATGTGTTAGAAGCAGGAAAAATGGACAAGCGTAAGGATTTGAGCAAGTTTGACGAAGGGCCAAATTGTGATGGCTAGACCACTGGATCAGAACATCTCCAAAACTGCAGCTCTTGTGGGGTGTTCCCGGTCTGCAGTGGTCAGTATCTATCAAAAGTGGTCCAAGGAAGGAACAGTGGTGAAGCGGAGACAGGGTCATGGGCGGCCGAGACTCACTGATGCACGCGGGGAGCAAAGGCTGGCCCGTGTGGTCCGATCCAACAGACGAGCTACTGTTGCTCAAATTGTTGAGAATTGCATCTGTGAGATGTGCTGGACAAACATGTCCATTCCATGGAGGCCCCACTTCGCAACTTAAAGGATCTTCTGCTAACATCTTGGTGCCAGATACCACAGCACACGTTCAAGGATCTAGTGGAGTCCATGCCGCGACGGGTCAGGGCTGTTTTGGTAGCAAAAGGGGGACCGACACAATATTAGGCAGGTGGTCATAATGTTATGCCTGATTGGTGTACCTTCAAGATGAAGTGAATTTGGGTTCTGCAACAGGACAATGATCCAAAACACACCAGCAAGTCCACCTCTGAACGGCTGAAGAAAAACAAAATGAAGACTTTGGAGTGGCCGAGTCAAAGTCCTGACCTCAATCCCATTGAGATGCTGTGGCATGACCTTAAAAAGGTGGTTCATGCTCGAAAACCCTCCAATGTGGCTGAATTACAACAATTCTGCAAAGATGAGTTTGATTATCTGAAACATTAAAGTGTGACAAACATGCAAAAAAATAAGAAATCAGGACGGGGGCCAACACTTTTTCACACCACTGTATGTATTATGTATTTGCAGCTCAGCTACTGTACTTATTTGACTTAAAAATTAAATCTTGGAGTGTATACAAATATTTATCATATTAAATGTGTGAGTTGTTCAGTCCTCTAGTTTTGTCCAGTAAATTTTTTACAATATTTCTTATGTATATATTTCTTACATATTAATTATATGTTAAATCTGTACTTCCATACACTAACACACCTGTATGTGTTCTATATTCATGACCCTCTGAGTTTTGCTGAATTTATTCAGGTCATGAGAACAGTGGGCGTGACCCAGGTCTCGCTTCTTCCTCCAGCGCCGCCGCCCCCCTCAGAGATGAAAAACAGGAGCCGGTGGTGGTGCGTCCGTATGGCCCGACGTCCTCTGCCACTCCGTCGCTGCCTCAGCACATCCCCGTGACCTTCACCGAAGGACCAGGCAAGGTTCGGGTACAGCATCACCACCACACTGTTAACGTTACCATGACGTTTTCTGGACTTCTTTTATATCCATGATACTTTTTTCTTGCGTTCAGTCTGCCCTGAAGACTCCCATTTCTAGCCGTGTAATTGCCCCAGCTCCGGCTCAAGGGCATCTCGCCCTGCCTCACAAAGTACCCGGTCACATCACCGTCACCATGGAGAGCGCCATACCGCAGGCGTCCGGGATTCCAGTGGCCACCATCAGTGGGCAGCAGGTAGAGCATAGAGTGTGCCACATAGTAGTGCATGATCTAGTAATCCTTCTGAAATAGATGATTAGAACAGTTTTGTTTGGTAGGGTCACGCTGGAAACCTGCACCGTATCATGGCCACCAATTTGCAGATTATCCGTAGCGGGACTCCGGCACTGCAGATCGGATCCTCGGCTGCGCCGCAGCATCAGTTTCCCTCGCATTTACCCAGAGGTCAGTAGGAGAAACTTTGTAGAGATGTCCAGTGAAACTCAGAGAATCTGCTTGTTTTGTGTTTGTTAGTACATTTATATTCTGCATTTATTATTTTTACTATCATTATTAATATTATATGTTTAGTTTGATTGTTGGCTCAGTGGTACAGTGTAGCATAGTGATAATTAATTATTTTCATTATTTTGGTCTGGAAACAATACAGTTTGGTCTGGATGCTATGGAAACGATAACGTATTAGAACGAGCGCAAAAAATGTGATGTGCAGCTTCACTAGCTTCAGAGCTGCTGTTGTAGAAAGCTAATAAAGACCTTCTGACCAATCAGAATCCAGTGGACAGGGTCAATTAAATATGATATATAATATACTAGCTTTAAGGTTTAACTCACTAAAGAAAGAAAAGAGATATTCTGTATGGAATAAATAAGATAACATCAGGTATGTTGTATATGTGACAGAAGTGTCAGCTTTAGTGTGTACAGGTGTGTGAGTGTTTCTTCGCGCTGTTTATTAAACCCCTGTGTGTCGGTGTTAACTGTAGGAGCTGCGGCCGCTGCTGTAATGTCCAGTTCAAAGGGAGCGACTGTGTTGAGACCGGCGTCAGGACCGAACGCCGCAGCAGGACAGCCGACGGTGCAGCACATCATCCATCAGAACATTCAGGTTCCTCCTCCATTCACACCCTGCTCTCAAGTGTGCTAAGAGTTACTGCATTGTTCTGCTGCTATTTATACTGAATACACTGAAATAATCTAAATAATTGTCTCCTTCCTTCCTTCTTTCTTTCTTTTGCTCTTACTTCTCTTCTCTTTCTTTCTTTCTTTCTTTCTTTAATTCACTCTTTCCCTTTTTTTTTTCTCCCTTCTTGACTTTTACATTTCAACCTTAAAATTTTTCTTTCCTCTACTCTTTCACCTTTTCTTTATTTCTCACACCTTCCTCTTTCTTTCTTTCTTTCTTTCTTTCTTTCTTTCTTTCTTTCTTTCTTTTTTCTTTCTTTCTTTCTTTTTCTTTTTTTCTTTCTTTCTTTCTTTCTTTCTTTCTTTCTTTCTTTCTTTCTTTCTCTTTTTCTTTTTTTCTTTCTTTCTTTCTTTCTTTCTTTCTTTCTCTTTTTCTTTCTTTCTTTCTTTCTTTCTTTCTTTCTTTCTTTCTTTCTTTCCCTTTCATTTCCTATTCTCCTTCTTTACTTTTACATTTCAATTTCAAAATTGTAATTTTTTTATTTTATTTTTCTTTCTTTCTTTCTTTCTTTCTTTCTTTCTTTCTTTCAAAGTAAAACACTTTTTCTTTCTTCTACTATTTCTTTCACCTTTTCTTTATTTCTCACACCTTCCTCTTTCTTTTTTTCTTTCTAATAAGTCATTTTCTCTGTAGTAGCAGCTCATTCACATGGGCTAAAAAAGTACTGTACAGAGATATTTATTTAATAGAAATATTTGGAAGGAGTGTGAGCTCTCTGTGACGGTCAGTGGAAAAGGTTAACTTTAGGTCACTGTGGTAGGACATGCAGCATCTTCAGGGTGTAACAGTGACTCCACTTCATCACACCACCCTAGTGTTGATTATCCGTCTGTAACAGTCCGACTCCACTGACCAGTGCACTGTGTGTGATGGATTTGTGTTACAGTCACGTCCGATAGTCACCACGTCCACGGCGGTCTTGCCCACAGTGGTGGCTCCGGTGGCGGCCACCAGGCCTCAGTCTCCTGTCATCAGCACGGTGACGGCTCACTCGGGAGAGTTAGTACATGGGTAAAGGGCAGAAATAAATCTGGGCTACTTTTACACCTTCGCCTCTCAGGATTTGTGTTTAACGTCTGTGTTTTTACATTAATCAGACGCTCAGCTATCACCATCCACCCTCCTGCTGCTACTCTGAGTATCCAGCGGGCTCCTCACGCCCGGGACACGCCCACACGCATCACACTTCCGTCCCACCCAGCTATGGGCGCTCAGAAGCCCCTCACACACTCCATGGCACAGGTGTTTATCTATAAATAATACAAAATGAGGTCTTCTCTTAAGTACATTTTTGGTCATTTAAAAAAAATAACCTGTGGCTTTTTGTGCAGAAACCAATCTTTAGCACCGTGACGCCTGTTGCTGCGGCAACCGTTGCTCCCATCCTGGCCACCA
This sequence comes from Hemibagrus guttatus, assembly GCA_033459395.1. Classification (NCBI taxonomy): domain Eukaryota; kingdom Metazoa; phylum Chordata; class Actinopteri; order Siluriformes; family Bagridae; genus Hemibagrus; species Hemibagrus guttatus. The sequence goes on from JAUCMX010000011.1 coordinate 24,468,196, forward strand.
ACACGGTTCCTTCAACCACAACTACAGGTACGAGGAGCAGGAAGCCCCGAACCCCATCATCCAACACTGTCACTGTATACTCTACAGTCTTACCCAGCGTAGTCTTAATGTGACTTCATCTGCCTCTCTCTTTCTCTCTTTCTTTTTTCTTTCTTTCTTTTTCTTTCTTTCTTTTTTTTTTTTTCTTTCTTTTTTCTTTTGCTCTTTCTTTCTTTTTTCCTTTGCTCTTTCTTTCTTTTTCTTTCTTTTTTGCTCTTTCTTTCTTTTTTCTTTTGCTTTTTCTTTCTTTTTTCCTTTGCTCTTTCTTTCTTTCTTTTTTTTTTTTCTTTCTTTCTTTTGCTCTTTTTCTTTCTTTTCTTCTTTTTCTTTCTTTTTCTTTCTTTTTTCTTTCTTTCTCTTTCTTTCTTTTTTTTCTTTTTTCTTTTGCTCTTTCTTTCTTTTTTCTTTCTTTCTTTTGCTCTTTCTTTATTTTTTCTTTTTTTCTTTTGCTCTTTCTTTTTTTCTTTTGCTCTCTCTTTCTTTCTTTCTTTCTTTCTTTCTTTCTTTTGCTCTTTCTTTCTTTTTTCTTTCTTTCTTTTGCTCTTTCTTTCTTTCTTTTGCTCTTTCTTTTTTTTCTTTTTCTTTCTTTTTTCTTTTGCTCTTTCTTTCTTTTTTCTTTCTTTTTTTCTTTCTTTCTTTCTTTCTTTCTTTCTTTTTTCTTTCTTTCTTTTGCTCTTTCTTTCTTTTTTCTTTCTCTTTCTTTTTTCTTTCTTTCTTTTGCTCTTTCTTTCTTTTTTCTTTCTCTTTCTTTTTTCTTTTGCTCTTTCTTTCTTTTTTCTTTCTTTCTTTTGCTCTTTCTTTCTTTTTTCTTTCTCTTTCTTTTTTCTTTCTTTCTTTTGCTCTTTCTTTCTTTTTTCTTTCTCTTTCTTTTTTCTTTTGCTCTTTCTTTCTTTTTTTGCTCTTTCTTTCTTTTTTCTTTCTTTCTTTTTTCTTTTTTTCTTTTTTCTTTCTCTTTCTTTTTTCTTTCTTTCTTTTTTCTTTCTTTCTTTTTTCTTTCTCTTTCTTTTTTCTTTCTTTCTTTTGCTCTTTCTTTCTTTCTTTTGCTCTTTCTTTTTTTTCTTTTTCTTTCTTTTTTCTTTTGCTCTTTCTTTCTTTTTTCTTTCTCTTTCTTTCTTTTTTCTTTCTTTCTTTCTCTTTCTTTCTTTTTTCTTTCTTTCTTTTTTCTTTCTTTCTTTCTTTCTTTCTTTCTTTCTCTTTCTTTTTTCTTTCTTTCTTTTGCTCTTTCTTTCTTTTTTCTTTCTCTTTCTTTTTTCTTTTGCTCTTTCTTTCTTTTTTCTTTCTTTCTTTCTTTTTTCTTTCTTTCTTTTTTCTTTCTTTCTTTTTTCTTTCTCTTTCTTTTTTCTTTCTTTCTTTCTTTCTTTCTTTCTTTTTTCTTTCTTTCTTTTGCTCTTTCTTTCTTTTTTCTTTCTTTCTTTTTTCTTTCTCTTTCTTTTTTCTTTCTTTATTTTGCTTTTTCTTTCTTTTTTCCTTTGCTCTTTCTTTCTTTTTCTTTCTTTCTTTTGCTCGCTCTTTCTTTTTCTTTCTTTATTTTGCTCTTTCTTTCTTTTTTCTTTCTCTCTTTTTTCTTTCTTTATTTTGCTCTTTCTTTTTTCTTTCTTTCTTTTTTCTTTCTTTATTTTGCTCTTTCTTTTTTCTTTCTTTCTTTTTTCTTTCTTTCTTTTTTCTTTCTCTTTCTTTTTTCTTTCTTTATTTTGCTTTTTCTTTCTTTTTTCCTTTGCTCTTTCTTTCTTTTTCTTTCTTTCTTTTGCTCGCTCTTTCTTTTTCTTTCTTTATTTTGCTCTTTCTTTCTTTTTTCTTTCTTTCTTTTGCTCGCTCTTTCTTTTTCTTTCTTTATTTTGCTCTTTCTTTCTTTTTTCTTTCTCTATTTTGCTTTTTCTTTCTTTTTTCCTTTGCTCTTTCTTTCTTTTTCTTTCTTTCTTTTGCTCGCTCTTTCTTTTTCTTTCTTTCTTTTGCTCTTTCTTTCTTTTTTCTTTCTCTTTCTTTTTTCTTTCTTTATTTTGCTTTTTCTTTCTTTTTTCCTTTGCTCTTTCTTTCTTTTTCTTTCTTTCTTTTGCTCTTTCTTTCTTTTTTTCTTTTGTTCTTTTTTTTTCTTTTGCTCTTTCTTTTTTCTTTCTCTCTTCTTTTGCTCTCTCTCTCTTTTTTCTCTCTCATTTTCTTTCTTTCTTTTTTCGTTCTTTTTTCTCTCACTCTCACTTTCTTTCTCTCTTGTTTTGCTCTCATTTTCTTTCCTTCTTTCTTTCTTCTTATTTTTTCCTCACTCACCCATCTTTCCCTTTTCCTTGCTGTTTTTTCTTTTCTTTTCTCCTTTCCCACTGTGTGTTGCAGGCTCTGTGACCCAGTCCCAGGTATCCAGCAGTAACATAGTTACAGTGACCGTTGCCTCTCATTCCACTCATGCCACAGCAGTGACCACCTCCACCATCCCCGTGGGTAAGACTCCTCACAGACATCTTTACACACTTTCACACACCTGTACCATCCCTGAGGGTCAGACTCCTTCCAAATATCTGCCCTCACATACACACACTTTTACATGCTTTCACACACTTTCATGCGCTTTTTCTTCTTTTCCTTTTTTTCTTCCTTATCTCTTTTACCTCGTTTTCCTAAATAATGGAGTGTCTGTTATCCTATGACTCTGTGTAGTTGATAAATAATTGTAATTTCAGCTTTGGGTAATCACAATACAACTTAAATAATCATGTTTGATACAGATGTAATTCTGTGGTTGTTTTTTCCTGCATTTTAGCGAAGGTGGTGCCCCAGCCGATCACACACACTTCTCCTCGCATCCAGTCTGACTTTGGTGGAGAAAGAGGGAACCTCATCCCCATCTCAGCCCATCGTGCCTCTCCTAATCCTGCTGCTGCTATGGAGAACCGCAGTGACAGCAGGTACACACTCAGAACCTTAATAAGACCTCTGAGGTGTTAATGTTGTGTGTCTGCTTACTGTGTGTGTGTGTTTTTTCTCTCCACAGGCAGTCTGTTCCTATGCAGTTTCAGTACTTTCTGCCAGCCTACCAATCAGCTTCTTACCCTCTGACACACACCTACACACCCATTACCAGCTCGGTGTCCACCATACGCCCCTATCCAGGTAACGCACATTTTCAATCAGAGCTGCAGATCATGAGAATAATCACGACGACGGCAGAAACTTAAAAAGAAACGAAACTTCCTCAGGTAGTCCGTCAGGTGTTCATAAGACACGTTGTGTGTTCCAGTGACTGCTCAGGCACCCTCTGCTGCTCAGCCCAGCATGGGTGTGGCCTCCGCCGTCCACCTGAACTCCATGCAGCTGATGACGGTGGATCGCATCACTCAGATCAACACTCAGAACATGCAGCCGGCGGCCGTGGCAGCACAAGGAGGCCAAAACGCAGCCATCGCCGCTCAGGGGCTTCACACCAACGCCCCGATCACACCGCAGAGCATCCAGGCTGCTCCCATCAACCCCCAACAAAACCCAAGTGAGGCCAAGACTTCAGGTCAGGAGCTGGGCACGGATATTAGACGAGAGTTGCTCATTTAATGAACCTGTCTTGATTGTGAAATTGTTTGTTAAACATTTTGAATTTGTTAAACCGTTAAGTTATTTTGTGTCTCCTCAGTGGTGCTGGCTGACGGCTCGGCTCTGGTCGCCAACCCTATCAACAGCACCTTTAACGCCAATCAGCCTGTCGCCACGGTAACCCAAGCGCACTCACAGGGAGGTGGATCGGGGACGCCAACACTAGTTTCGTCTCCTCGACCCAGCATTCTCCGCAAAAAACCCACCATGGATGGGTGAGTCTCGAATCAAATTTACCTACTTACCTTCCTACATCTTGCCAAATATGCAGTTTATTTTTAGCCCTTTCAGGTTGCTTTGCTTGTGTGAACTCTTATACGCTCAGACCTGACCCGAAGGTCATCTGTTAAATTTGTTGTGGGCCGTAATTCTTGTGGGCTTACTGTTTGGGCCAGACCATTCACAGCACCATGGGGGCGGGGTAAAATGAGAATAAACTCACCCAAATCATAAAATTGTAAACTGTATTTATTTACTATTAACTAATTATTTAAATTGGACGATATGGCCACATCAATATCATGATAAATTATGTAAGCTGTATCGCACACCCTATATGTTTTTTGCATTATTAAATAATTCTAATGCATATAATAAAAACAGATTTAAAGCATTATAAAGTTTCTCTTGCGCCATAAAACCTTTACACAAGTAAGGCTAAAGAATGGAAAAGTGTGTAGGTGTATGAGTTGGGCCCTGAGAAACCTCAGGCTTATATATAGCTCACTAGGCAATTGTGAAATGTATATGGTCTCCAAGCTTTCTTAAAGCCCTCGTAAAAACTGTCGCTTCTTCATGTTTGTGTCGTAACACCGGCATTTAAATCAGGTTTAAAGTGCTAAAATCGGGTATCGGACGTGAAAGTACCATCACCTTGAACCCGTTAGCTTTCACATTAAAGTTCTGGGTGTACTATTTTACAAAACAGGATCTGGATAAGACTGACCTAAGGTTCATCCAGCATCTGTCTTACCTTCAGCATTCTGGGCTTTTGACTTAAATTATCTCTAATTATATAGTGTGACATATTTGTGTTTAAACTGAAACACTACTTCCCTGTATGTCTGTGTGTAGCACTGCTGTGAGGAAAAATCTGATGGCAACTCAGCTCGGTGACTCTACCAGGATGGACGGAGGTCTGAGGAACGCTGCAGGATCACCACGACCTGCCGGGTACAGCTCCTATTGGTTTACTTTCATTTTTTATTTATTTATTATTATTTTTTTATTGGATATCGGTGCAATTAGTTTTGCCCTACAGTATAGAGAGATTATCTGAAGGTTCACATTGCTGTGGGTTTTTTTCTCCAACTGTAGAAGCTTTGACCAAAAGCTTCTTGAGGCAATGCATTTCGAAGGAGTATATGTAAAATCTGACTTGGTGGCTGAGCGGAAAAACAGCCGAAGAGATTTCTTAGAAGATGCCAAACAATACCGATTTGTGCTCCATGCCTCATAAGATGTTTGAGAACCCTTTGAAATAAACTTCAGGAAGCTCTTTCATTAAGAAATGCTGTGGAACAGAGCTGTAAAAATTGTATCTGGTTCATTTTATTTGGCTTAAATGCATACTGCTGCACTAAAGAGAGCGCAAAATTACTATGATGATATAGATGCTGGTTCTGGTACTCCACTAAGCTTTTATGATCAATTTGTAGCAAGGGGGCGTGGCTTCCTCATGTGTCTTATGATATCCGAGAGTTTGGAACACTTGTGCAAACTATTCCACGTTTACTTGTTGATTGCTTTTATATAGGTTTTATGTTGAATATATCCGAAATCTGTAACTCTCCTCTTCTGTGTTGCAGAGTAAAACCCAAATCTGACATCCTCATGGGTTTGGCTCCTCCTATCAGTGCTGTAGTGGACGCCATCACTGGACAAAGTGCAGAACAGAATGTAGCCCCGCCTCCTTCTCAAATCCCAGCTCAGCCCATCTCCGCCCTCCTAGCTTCAGTCACACCACCTTCTCAGCCCGTCCCTGCTGCCATGGCTGTGACTCCTCCCATCCCTTCAATGGCCAATGTGGTGGCTCCGCCTTCTCACCCAGCAGCCAGTAGTACCGCGGCTTGTGCCGTTAGCTCCACCCTTCCAGAAATTAAGCAGGAGGCGGTGCCCATTGACACCTCAAAACCAAGTAGTGTGACAATAATAATAATAATAATCATAATAATCATAATGATAATAAATCCTGCTGAATTTTAAGGACTTATCAGTTTTAATTTTAACCGTATTCCCAGCATGACATACTTTTCCTTCTCCCCATGTGCTTTATCAGTGGCTCCAGCGCCACCTAGCAGCACTCCTGCCCTTTCAGTGCCAGCTGCAGATCTCACACCCGGAGCTTCACCCAGAAAAAAGCCTCGTAAGCAGCAGCACGTCATCTCCACTGAGGAGAGCGAGATGATGGAGACCAACAGCACAGATGAGGAGAAACCTCCCGCTAAACCCGTCAGCCACCGTCTCGAGAAACGCAAATCGCCTCCTAAAGAGTACATCGGTCAGTCCACAACCAATTAAAACACACACACATTGATTATTATTGTATATAATAATTAATTATTTTCCTATAATAGCACATCCCCAAGTATTTTATTGCTTTTGTAACACAGCAATATTTCAACACTAAACATGTATTTATTTAGAATGAACCCTTTTTTCCCTTCCTGGTTTCTAGTTGCATTCCATGTAAACTATAAACTTTATTACACTGACTCAGCAATAAACAAACAATGGTTTATTGTAGAAAATGATTAGAGATATGTTGTGGGATTGTGGGTTTTGTGTAGATGAGGAGGGTGTGCGGTACGTTCCCGTCCGAATCCGTCCTCCGGTCACTCTTCTGCGCCATTACCGTAACCCCTGGAAAGCTGCTTATCATCATTTCCAGAGATACAGTGACGTCCGGGTCAAAGGTCAGACCACACCGCTGACGCACAATTGTAACTAGTACTAACGGGTTATAAGTGTCCTAACAAAACGTTTTTCATTGTTGTTGATCAGAGGATAAGAAAGGAAGTCTGCAGGATGTGGCCAATCAGAAAGGGGTTGTGTGTCGGGCTCAAGGCTGGAAGATCCATCTGTGTGCTGCTCAGCTGGTGCAGCTGGTGAGAGACTCATACTGGATGCCAAAAGCGAGTAAAACAGTAATGGAGGACAAAGTGGTTTTTTTTTTGGGTTTTTTTTAGTGACTGAATACGATAATATTTCAGAACAAATAATCAAACATATTTATTTCATCTTAATTATTTATAGTAAAATATCTAAGTCTAGTGAGCAAGCTGGGTTGGTTAGCTATCCCAGAGGTAGCTAGAATTTTATTATAGTTGCGGTGTGGGCTGTTTTTTATTTTTTTATATCAGCAGAAACTCCCCTTTTTCTGTAAAATAATCTCCAAATGCGATTGTTGTCCCGAAGGAAACAATACAAAGTTTTTAATTTTGCCTAAAAATAATTATTAAGGGTGTAATAATTCTTAGCGATATGATGCAGTTTGAATTTGTGTTTGTTTTTCTGCTCTTCTGACCTGTAAACCGTTTGTGTTGTATTTTTTTCGGACCGTCATTTAGACAAATCTGGAGCACGATGTCTACAGCCGCTTAACGAGTCTGCAGGAAGGCCTCGCTCCCAAGAAAAAAGTGGCGGCAGACGACGATCTGCACCGCATCAGTGAGCTCATACAGGTGACCAAAAAACATACGATCCCTAGAACCAGAGTAGGACCTGTTTAACATATTTATCACATACATTTGTGTAGTGTACAAAAAAAAAAAAATGTGTCTCAGGCTTAACTCACAATCAGGCTCATATCCTGTCGTGTCAGGAGAACATTTCAGCTGTGTCAAAATGACACCAGCCAATCACAGGCTGGAAACATTAAGTGCAGATGCTCATTCATGCATTTATCCATTCACCAGCCAATCATGTGGCAGCAGCCCAATGCATTAAATCATGCAGATACAGGTTCAGGGCTTCAGCTAATGTTCACACCAAACACTAGAATGAAGAGCAAGTCTGATCTCTGTGACCTCTGTGTCATGGCTATTTTAAACAGTCTCTAGAGTTTACACAGAATGATGCAAAAACCAAAAAACACTGAGTGAGACACAGTTCTGTGGGTGAAGATGCCTTGTTGAAGAAAGAGATCAGAGAAGAAAAATATGGCAACTTATGTAATCACTCTTTACATCCGTGGTGAGCAGAAATACATCTCAGAATGCACAAAACATCAAACCTTTAGCAGGATGAGCAGCAACAGCAAACGGTTCCTCTCAGGTTCCTCTCCTGACAGCCAAGAGCAAGAATCTGAGGCACAGAGCTACCCAAACTGGTCTATAACCAGTCTTCAGCTTTCCAGTTTGTTTTTCTTAACTCTAGAGACTGTTGTGTGTAAGCCTCCCAGTTTCTGAAATACTCAAGCCAGCCCATCTGGCACCAGTATTAACATTAACTAGATCTGTGTCTTAATGATTATATGCTTTGTTGCCACATAATTGGCTGATTAGATATCCAGATAAATGAGCAGATGTTCCTATTAAAGTGGATAGTATGTAAAAAAAAACAAATACAGGGGTTTCAAAAGTTGTCATGGTTTTACAAGCCTTTCTTCTTGCAGTTTTTAACCAGATAGTAAGATGTTCTAGCCAGGTCCTACTCAGAAACCATGGCAACCGGATGTGACGACCAACATGGAGGCGATGTGTTGAACTGCTGAAACTACAGTGAGAGTTGTGATCGTTTCTCCGCAGGGTAACATGCAGCGCTGTAAGCTGGTGATGGATCAGATCACAGAGGCTCGCGAGGCCATGATGAAGGTGCTGGACCACCGAGAGCGAGTCCTCAAACTCCTCAACAAGAACAGCAACACCAAGAAGCTCCACAAGCTCCACAAACGTAAAGACAGAGCATGACGCAGCATCCAACCACCTTCATACGCTCGCGTCCGGCCCGGTGTTGGAGGTGCAGAATGAACAGATTCACCCCCCCCCCAAAAAATACGAAAATCACACAGTAACGCATTAAAACTGGGAGAAGCTTGACGGAGCTGGACGGAGTTAGCATTAATGTTTGCAGTATAAAAGCCTTACCTCCACTACAGAATGCACACACGAGGGACAATCACAGTTACGCTGCAATATACCTACACTAGGGGCGGAGTCACTAAAGGACACTGAAAAGAATTTCAGACACACCATGATTATTTCGTTAGTCTTGTTATACCTGTATTCAGTAACGAAAAATATTATAGGATGATACTTGAAGACATTTTCACGATATGCTATATGTGTCATAATAATCTTATAGTTCCATATTAAAAAAGAAAAACGCTTATTTAACGTCTAATTAAAATATCTATATATATATATATTTAGATTTCAGCCAGAAAGAAAACACAATGTTCCCTTTCATCCCTAAGTTCTTGTTGTCCTGTAGGCCACGCCTCCTATTTGAGTTTGCCGCTAGCAAACCAGGTGAAACAGAAAGTGGTTTAACTTCGATGTTTGGTGCTGCCATTGTTTTTCTGATGTTCTGTTGTGAAACGCACCTCCCCGAAGAAGACGTGGGGTTGTGTAGTCGATATATAAGCTTCCTTTATCTGTTAGTAACTTTTTTAACAGACTAATCCAAGGGTGGACAAATCACGAGCTCATCATGAAGCCTACCAGGAAAGCGGACGCTCCGTTGTGCTTCCCAGCCTGACGGTGTGAATGCTGAGAAGTTCACTTAACTTAATGAAGTATGGTTAGTTTTGTAGTAAAATATAAGCTAGTGTGTATGGCCATGTCATGCGTGTTTGATATGAACTGTAGTGCTATGTTTCGTCTTTACGTCTTGCGTGGAAAAATAGGAATTATTCGTGTTTAATTCTTGGTGTTTATTCATGAGTTAAAGTATTCTGAAAATCATCCGTGTTGACTCTACACTAAATAACTTTTCAGAATGTGTGGCGCTAGCTGTAATCACACCATCGGTGTCCGTCACGCCAATGTGAAGCACATCAAGGTTAAAGATGCAGACGTTTGTGCACCCCGGATCATCTCTTCCGTATGTCCTTGTCGAACATCTCAGTCCAGATTTATTCCCTCTGTGTTTGCTGTTATAATCAGCTCCGCTCTTCTCTGAAGGCTTTCCACTAGATGTTGGATTGTGTCTGTGGGGTTTAGCGATCGTTCATCTACGAGAGCATTAGTGAGATCAGATGCTGATGTTGAGGAGACTCCAGTTTTCAGTTCATCCCTAAGCTTTTCAGTCAGAGTCAGGGCTCTGTGCAGGACACTCTTCCACTTTTCTTCCAACCTTCAGCTCTACACCATGTCTTCACGGAGCTGCTTTGCTACAGCATACAATGACGTTCTATATAATTGTTCGCTTCCAACTTTGTGGCGAAAGTTTAGAGAAGAACGGCTCGTATGCCTGTGATGATCAGGGGTGCACATACTTTTGGACATATCTATGTCAATAGCAGCTTGTCTGGACATAATTACATGATTTGTTCCTCTAATAACAGTGTTGGTCCTGGAGGAACAAATAATGATGTTATGTTATTGACTTTAACAAAATAACTAATCTGTTTTTGTCAATATAAATACCGAAAATAAATAAGATATTACTTTATCCCTGGAATACAACACTAACAGCTTGGATGTTATCTCCCAGGCTGCAGATTTGTCCACCCTTTGATTTCATCTGGATGAAGTGGAACATTGTGTGTATTTCTTTTTCTTTTCTGGCTGTTTCTGTAATAAAGAAACGAATATATTTGGTACCTAAATAGATTTACACATCAAAACAGCTGCTTGTTTGCTCAGATAACAATGGAGTCGCTCGCTCAGTGTTATGAAAGTATTAACGATGCTCTCAACGGAAAAAAATATAACAACGGCGTGTCATGACGTGTAAATTATCACTATATCCACATTCTATTTGTCGTATTGTTAGCGCAGAAAGACATGGTCCTGTTTTATAAAAGCTTGAATTCTGGAGGCTTAAAATCAGCCATGCCGTGTCTCAAATCACAGAGTCACTCCTTACTAGCCCTATCCTGTCCCATCATGCACCACAGAACGTAAAGGGCGGGGCTCCGTTAACAACGTACCTGCTTGAAATGAATAATTACTTCTGTGTTGTAGTTAATTTCACAGTAGCGTCGCGCACTTTTTTTTTTTTTCTTTTTTTTTTTTTTTTAAGCATGGGGTCATCAGGATGAGATTCGAGACCCAGCCGAGATGGCTTCAGCACGGGAAACGCCCGCAGAACCTTTTCTACGTTGCCGGTCCTCGTAAACAGCACTTCCTTGCGCAACAGCGTATCTATGTGTTCTTTATGTCAAGTTCTTCTTCAGGACATACACTGTGAGAATCGAAGCACATTCGTGCTACCTTTATGTGAGAAGTAACACGCAGGAATAGATTTCAGCCCCTGCATGGGTGCCTGGTGTTGCTCGTGACCTGAGCAGCAGGAAGGCGTGTACCGACGAGGAGTAGAAAAATCCACCGCTTTTACAACATTGAGATTTATTTTAGAGATGATTCTGTTCAGCGTTTCCTCTAAAGCACTGGTCTTGAGTTTCCTCTCAAGTGTAAAGATCAGGTTTTTTAGGAGCTCGCTCCTCGAAAAACGGTCGATGAGGAAATATCAGAGCGTCTATGATAATGCTGTGTATCGTGGCCGTGCATCATGGAGCGAGTCATCAGCACATGCCTTATGAATGTTCTCCAGCTTTAAACCTCTGCTTCGTGATCCTACAGGGAAGCTCCAATGTTTCGTCGTTTGTTTGTTTTTGGGGGTTTTTCCAACCTAATCTCTGTATGCAGTGTCTGTAGCCTACATGAGATTTGAAACTGAGAGATAAACTGAACCTGGATTTATAAACTCGCTTATAATAGAAGTCAAAGGACGGAAGTTGTGGAGCCATGAAGGAGCAAAAAAAAAAACGTTAAGTAGCTTGAGCTACTGTTGTGTACGATTGTTTTCAGGTGTTTAATTAATTGTTGCATTATATAGATTTGAAATGTTTAAAATATCTATAACGATACTCAAGAAACTGCCCTGAGACCTCCATTATAACATCTGTTCTTTTAAACACACACACACACACACACACACACACATAGAGATCAGGTTTTAGTACAACAGTGTATGGAGCACTATTTGAACCAGGGTCTGTGCAGTATTTTTCCCACAGTGCATTGTGTGCATTGGAAAGGCGGAGTTGTCTTCCTGTGTGCCTCCTCACGGTCATTACTTCATCACGTCCACCGTGTGCGCTCGCAAACCTTCCCCTCAAAGGATCTGAAAGGAGATCGACGAACGATGCGTGAATGATGTGTTCTGTCTGATTTCTTTTGCTTTGTTTTTTCGACCTTTGGTCTGTTTTTAAGCGTTGTCAGACGGCTGATCCACGGGGCGCGTCGTCTGATCGCGATGGTCTTTCTGCCTTAGCTAATCTCTACTCTAATTACGCCTAAATGTCTCTATGAGTTTTAAGATAAGGAAATGAGGATCGTGTGAGTGGATAGAACTGTGCATGTGCGTGTGTTCATGTCTGTATGTATGCAAACCTTTGGTTTAAAAAATGTGATTTTTTTTTTTTTGGTGCATTATATAATAAACTGACAAGCTTGTGTTCGTTGTGTTAAGTATTTTTTTTATATAGTTAAAGCTGTTAAAAGGAAGGAACTTCCTTACATCTATAAATGAATTAAACTTCACTGTGTAGATGAAGATGGTGGAGATGGCCATTCTGGAGAAACTTCCTCGCTGCCGTGGTTTCCGCTCGGTTCTCCAGCTCTGTTTATTATAGCGTGAGGATGATATGCACCGGAGGTCGTCTGCCAGATGCCGTATGTCAACAGAACTCTGAACAGCTGAACCCGATGAAGACTAGAAGCTCATTAACACACCTACAAGGTGAGCGTTCCTTTTTATCAACAGAAAAGTTACCAGCTTTACCCCCTGACTCTTACTGACACTGGAGACTCCTTCCATACCTGTTAAACCTCTCCTTATGGAAGATGCCCTCGTGAACATGCTGTTGCTATGGAAACAATAACACAACAGGCTCATTAATTATATAAAATCCAGCTGCACTTCTGAGGAAAGAAAAGGATTCATCCGACCAATCAGATGTGCTCTGATGTGGATTTGCTCACTATCTCCCACGGTGATCATCGTTAGTGCAGTTAAAGTGGTTTAAGAGTTGTTGTTTTTTTGTTTTTTTTTAGGAATTATATACACGTCCGTATCTTGAGGAGGAAGCCAGGGTTTCCAGATAAGAGCCGTATCTCAGGGAGTGTCTTGCCCTGGTACTGTGCTGTAATGTAACTCATCGATGCACAGTCACTTCTGGTTTATTGGCTCACGCGCTGACGGCTCTGTGTACACGATCACCACGGAGATGAATAACAAGGAAGAGAGGTTCGGCTCCGGATCTTCTGACCTGAGATAAGATCTAATACAGATGAAAGCAGGTCATGGAGTGAGCTTTAGGATAAGTGTCGTGTAAAGAATAAAAAAAATAAATAAACATATTGTGGACTCCTTCTCGACTGCCTGGATTTAAGTGCCCTTGTGTTTCTGAGCTTTACAGCTTTATTGCCCTGTTTTTATGCCCCGGCCTGGTGTATTCCCGGGTCCAAAAGGCCACCTCCCGGCTGTGATATGTCATCTTAATACTCAGGGTTTTGTCTACTGGAAGCTGCTCTCTTACCTGATCTCCTCTTTGGATATATTATCAGATCTGCCGTGACGTTGCTGAACCGAGATCTGATAAATGCTTCTCAGCACGCTAGAGCAAAGTCAAGGTGCCATAAAGAGAACCACGTGTGTCCACGTCTAACATCTACATCCACGCCTTCCTCATTTCTGTCCCTCCTAAAAAACCTACTGGCAGCAGTTCGGGACGTGGTCGGGTAGAGGAGCGGCGCCTGGTCCTGCGGAGAGAAATAATGATCTCAGGAGCTTATTTATAATCTCTATAGCTAGATTTCAACACAAGTGATCAGTGTTCAGTGTGTAAACCTGGTTTAGTTCGTCTGTGTTCTTTAGCTGGAGAGAGAGGTCACAATGGTGCTGCTGAGCAAAGTACGTATTAACCTTCTCCCTTTTTCATGCCTTACATGCGTATGGAATCGCATGCCGAGTGTTAAAGTCGAGAAAGAAAGTCAGAGAGAGTGTGAAAAGGGTGAATACGCTAACCTTAGATATCAGCAAGCACTTAATTAATCAATTACAAAATTTAATCACGAAAAAACATTGACGTTTAATTACTTCTATGATCCAAAATAAATTCTAAACACATTCTTAAGACATGGATATTCTGTCAGTTTATATTTATGTTTGTCTTAAATTTCATTTTCTTATCTGCAAAATCATTTCAGAAATAAAACAAATCTTTAGTAGCCATTAAACATCTATTGCCACATTGAGTAGAAAATTCTGGGAAATTTGAGCCAGGAAATTGGAGAAATTTACCATGATTTTTAGTTTTGTTTTGTTTTTTTCATTGAAAATCTTATTAATTCATAGCTCAAAATTTACATAATTTTGAGCTATATAAATAGCACTTTTAACGATGGACATACATTGTCAAAAAGCAGCTTTACAGGAATTAGAATTAAATTAGAATTAGAAAATTATTTAAAAATAGTACAAAAATGACAGTTATTAAAATTTATTTCTAAATCGTTTTATTTTATTTATTTATTTATTCTTATTTATTTATTTATTTATTTATTTAAATTTTCACAAAAGTAATTCTTTTGTGTTTCATTTGTTAACCAGGGTTTGTTTTTCTTTTTTTTTTTTTTTTTTTTCTTTTTTTTTTAAGTGATGCATTATTTGGTTTGTTCTGGATTTTTCTGCATGGATATGGATGTACTCGTCTGTGTCACACACGGTGTCCATCCCTACTGCTTGTCTTTAGGGTGATTACGTCTGGATGGACACCGGGATCGGGGTCCCAATCGGGGCTCGTGTGAAGATGTTGGACGGCAAGCAGGTGCTTGTGCTGGACGATGAGGGAAAGGTAAAGACGTGTGGATTTTACGCTCTATACATTTCTATACATTTCTATACATTTCCTTCCACACCGCATTATCAGAGGCTCGTACACGCAGTAGGTTAAAACACTTTGCCTAGTAACGATCTCAGAGTTTCACCACTTATCAGTTCTCAAGTTCATCAACTTTACACTCAAAAGATTTGATTGATTTCTAACACTAGACATGTAAAAATGACGTCTGGAGCTGAACTGAAACGATCACTTGACTGGATGGCTCATCCAAATTTTCTCCACTTTCGAATGTAAGCTTTTAAATTCAGTCCACATCTTATTAAAAAGAAATGACCTAAAATCTGCTTTCTTCCACACTTTAAAGTCATCTCAAAAATACGAAAATAGTTCTATCTTTTCGAATGGTGGATGTTTTTGCTTTTAAACACATTATAACTCATTTTCCTCCCAAAACAACCATTTTCACAAAATAGCTCAATACTGAGCCTGTTTTAATGCAATCACTGAGAAAATACGGACTCTGATGTTAAAATCTCACTGTTTAACTGATGCATGCTAATTTACCAGCACTTAGCTAGCAGTGCACTAGCAACCTGGAGCTATGTGACCAGCAAGCAGGGTCAGTAAATAACAACTTGCTAATATGTCATCAGTTATCTGATTTTTAATGGATTTTTCCAATAATCTGCTTCCAAGATCTCAGAAACCTTCTATTTAAAGCTTTTTTCTAAGCTACAAAATCCAGGAATACGCTACACAAAACATCCATCCATCCATCCATCCATCCATTTTCTTTACCTGTTTATCCTACTACTGGGTCACAAGGAACCTGGAGCCTATCCCACGAGACTACGAGCACAAGGCAGGGTACACCCTGGACAAGATACCAGTCTATCACAGGGCCCAATCACACACACACACACAATTTAGAGACCTACAATGCATGTCTTTTGGACTGGGGGAGTAAACCCCGAGGCACGGGGAGAACATGCAAACTCCACACATACATCGTGGAGGCGGGAATCGAACCCCCAACCCTGAAGGTGTGAGGCAAACATGCTAACCACCAAGACGCCGTGCCCTCCTCACTACGCAAAACGCTACGCTTTCAGTAAAAATGGAGGCTAAATGAAAATGTAAAATATTTCAAGCAATAATTATAACAGGAAACTAACAGAGTGTTAGTTTTAGTGTTCAGTAACAGCCTAGGAAGTATAGAAGTATGTGATTTGAGAACAAATGCCAGTGTTTTTTGGAGGTAGATGATGGGGAAATTCGTCTGTTTCTGTTGTTGAATCCTGCGCTGGTTCTGGAAAATATATTTTAGGCTAAGAAAAATATTTCTAAAATGAATTTAACGAAACAAAAACGAATAAAACGAAAGAAGAGATTAGTTAAGATTAGCTTGAGTTTCTCTCGTGCCTCCATTCCTAGGTCATGTGACCCCACGGGGGTGTTGTTGGATTTCTCCTTTAACTGGGATAAATCCATTTCATTCAGACGCTTCTGCTTTGTTTCCAACCTTCCCTGCTCTCCCTTCACTCCCTTTAATTAGTCAGCTAGTAAAAGTAGAGTTGTGTAAAGGGGGAGAGTGTTGCCATGGTTACTGTGCGGTGTTTTCTTACCTGAGGTAATTAAGAGGAAGTCAGATCTCCAGGGGTTTTATATGACTGACACGCTAAACTAAACAGGAATTATTTAAGCTTTGATTAAAAGAAAGTGCTTTAATAAACAGTAACGTGCGATAGATTTGGGTCGGTGATGTGACTGGCTGTTTTTAGGACCTGAGCTGTGAATTCAGTCAGAAAGATGTGTTTTTTTGGCTGTCTTGATAACGCATTCTGTAATATTGTGCAAAATGATTTGTATATTTTGTAATAAAGCTCTAATATACAGTGTACTTTGCTGTGCATCCTATAAAAAAGCTTGCTTGTTTAATATACGGTGAATGATTTGGCAACCCGTTGTTTTATAGAAGCTGTAGATTTGATCGACGTTAGATTTTCCCAGTAGGAAGTGAGTGTATGTTGTGTGATTGATTGTGTGGTCGGCTTTATTTGTACTGTTGTGCTGTAAGTGCATGTTTTGCTGATTCGGGAGCTGTGCATTCAGTAAACGGGGGATTGACCCAGCATGCTGTGCAGCATTTGCTGTGCATTTTATACAAAAGCTTTCTTTAGTAATAGAGTGTGTGTGGTTGCTTTGTTCTTCTATGAGCTGTGCATTTATTTATTCATTTATTTCAGTTGTATAGACTATATATATATATATATATATGTACACTGTAGTATCATTAGAAAGAATCTGAACAAAACACATGATTTATTTTTCCCAAAACTGCAAACCCGGAGATGTTTTATTGATCCTATACCTCAGCAATTTACCAACATTTACAGTTTTCTTTTTAGTAAAGAATGACATTTATATACGAACAGTAGAACCTCGGAGTAGGAACATAATTCATTCCTATATTTTGGTCGCAGGCGGATTTATTTTTTCCCATAGGAATACATGTAAATAGAATGAATCCGTTCCTGGACTTTTGATTTTTTTATGGTTTTTCTAGCACAGAATATGAAACAAAGTCTGAAAAAGCCCAGGGTTAGAGAGGGAGATGGGTGGGGGGGGGGAGGGAGATGGGTGGGGGGGAGAGGGAGATGGGTGGGGGGGAGAGGGAGATGGGTGGGGGGGAGAGGGAGATGGGTGGGGGGGAGAGGGAGATGGGTGGGGGGGAGAGGGAGATGGGTGGGGAGGAGAGGGAGATGGGTGGGGAGGAGAGGGAGATGGGTGGGGAGGAGAGGGAGATGGGTGGGGAGGAGAGGGAGATGGGTGGGGAGGAGGTTATTGTTTGGAAGGAGAGTCCCCTTCCATCATAACACTGAGTAATTGTCCTTCAGGGTGTCAGGTTTTCTCCCTTTTTTGTCTCCTGGCCTCTGGTTGGTGCGTGGCAACCGTTTTCACTAACAATCTATCCAGAGAGAATGACTTTTTTCTGGAATGATTTTGTAAATTATAATAGAAATAATATTGAGAAAAGAACACGCTAATGTTCACAGCTACTATACGCACCTATGGTCACGGTCGAAGACCGATCAAAACTGACGCTGGGTGATGCACTCGTGCCTTTTTTACCTGATAGCAGTGGCTTGGGATGGTGGTTCCCGGGTCGTACTCCGAAACAATGTTCGTACGTAGGAGCAAACTTTATTTTGAACGCTACCCAATTTGTCTGTACTTGGGGACTTCGAGCCCTGAGGTTCTACTGTACGTAAAAATAGTTTCTTACATTATAGCAGCTATAAACAGTCGTTAGTCTCCCTTGCTAGTCTCTCGCAACTCTTCAGTCTTAAAGATGTACAAAAATAACTAAAGTTTCTGCTTCTCCTCTGACTTTTACACATCACTGACACTGCAGACTTCTTCCACACGTGATACATTTATAAACGCTTTCTTACCAGAGAAAAACGTCACCATATCAACCATTACACACGATTTTTTTTAAAATCTGGTTCATCCGAATGCGCTGTTACTATAGAAACGATAACGTCGCCTGTCTGTTTTTTAAGAACGTATTGCTATATGCTTTATTTAGCTGCGTTTGCTTTTGATCAAGGCAGATGCTGTCGGCTTTCCCTTCAGTCTTATCAAAAGTCAAAGGGTGCTCATGGGATAATTTCCTTCTTTATATTTGTTTGGATTCATCAGTAAAGATTTTTAAATCTCAGGTCAAAACACACCTTTATACTTTACAATTTATGTGGAAGTGTGTGATTATACTCCAGTCCCCCAGTTCCTTGTTTTTATGTAGCTTTATGCCTTTATGTAGCTCCAAGGTCCTGGAGAAACGTTTTGTTTTACTGTCTACTGCACCAGCTATATATGGAGGAAATGATCTTAAAAAAACTTTCTGGCTTGACTTGAATATTGATCTTACCTTGTACATGCAAATTTTATTGGAGTTTATTATGTTATTTGTGTGCGCGTGTGTTGATGGTGCTTGTGAATTTGTAAATTTCCTAATTGTGTCCTAAGTGTTTTCAATGTGCTTTGTAATTAAAGTTGAGTCGATTTGAGATGTAAACTCTACAAGCCGTGGGTTATATCTAACAACAGTCTGTTTTGTTCAGGAGCGGAGTTTGTCTGAGAGCGAGCAGGCGTCCCTCAGGCTCATGCACCCTACGTCGGTGGAGGGAGTGGACGATATGATCAAGCTGGGTGATCTGACGGAGGCCGGCGTGCTCAGGAACCTGCTGATCCGACACAAACAGAACATCATCTACGTGAGCACACTCGTTCACCAAAACCTCACACGTGCTGGAAGTTTCTTTTTCAGTCACTGAGGCAGTTTAGTAACCGGATTGATCCGGACGAGATGCATAGCTATGTTGTGAATCCACCGAAGCAGACCAGGGGACTCGGAAGTAGTGTTCAGCAGGAATATTTTATTGGAGATCAGAACACACTGCGGTGGTACTGTAGTCATCGAGTCCAGTGAAAAGGAACATACCTTGCAGTTTTAAAGGCAGTGAGAAGGCAAGCCTTGAAGGTGTGACAATACAAAATCCTAGAGGTGATACTCTTAAACAAAGCATTGAATAGGAGAAAAATCCCCGGAGTTGGCCACCTAACTGTCAGCTAGTTCCCAGTTCGTGATCACTCTCTGATTTGATCACCATTTGGTGGTGAGAGCTGGGATATGTAAATGATTATTCAAAGAGCATTGTATGTTACAGTAGATTCTAGAGTGGCCTCAAAATAGGTTTTCCTACAATCCCCCTTTGAGAGTTCTAAATATCTCTCACAATTCGTAAACAAACAGCTGCGACACTATCTGGTATTTTGGTATTTACACACAGTTTATAATCTGATTATTATTGTTTGACATACAGATTCCACTGTGAGTGAGCTGTTGCTATAGAAACGATTCGGTATTAGAGCGAGCGCATATATAAACCTGTGATATTCAGCTACACTACTGTCAGAGCTGCTGTTGATTAATGGAAAGTTAATCAAACTCCTCCTGACCAGTCAGAAGGCGCTGTGGTGTAAACCTGCTGCAGGACTTTGACCCTCATCAGCTCACCTTTCTGATTAAATTGCAAGGAACATTATTATCATCATTACACGCTTGCAGGCGTGTTCACGTGTGCTGTTGGGGTGGTGGTGGGGGTGTGTGTGAACGCCTTCAGACTGCTTTATCATCCCCGAACTCTGCCCTCTATACATTTTATTTTATACTCAGGAGGTTCCTGTTCCTTCCACTTCACTCAGATCATGGAGAGTTGTTCAGATTAGTCTGAAATCTGGAGACGTTTTGTTTAAATGAGTTACTCAACGTGAGGAAAGTGATACCGCGTTTATCTCCAATTACAGGCCGTTTAATACTGACCCTAATCTCATTCAGTACTCATGCTTGGAAACTGGATCCAGCCTGGCTGTGTGCTCAAATCAGTGCCCGGAAAATCCTTAAATATCCCACACTAATGCACCAACGATTCCAGTCCTGCGCTGGATTTTCCTATTCTATTCCGATTTCATTCTGACTGTATTCCGAGGCTGGCGTTATTCTGATTTTATTTGGAGGCTGTTCTTGGATGTGGTAGAGTAGTGGTTAAGATGTTGGACTACTGATCAGAAGGTTGTGAGTTCAAATCCTGCTGTCACTGCTGGGCCCCTGAGCAAGGCCCTTAACCCTTAATTGCTCAGGTGTTTAAAAAAATGGATAAGGGTGTCTGCCGAATGCTGTAAATGGGAATTTCATTCTGATTGTATTCCAAGGCTGATGGTATTCCCAATTTCATTCTGATTATATTCCGAGGCTGATGGTATTCCAATCTCATTCCGACTGTATTCTGAAGCTGATGTTATTTTGATTTCAAGCTGATTGTGTTTCAGTTTTATTTCTTTATCATGCAAGGCTTCAGTTATTTTCAGTTCTGTTCCATTTCTCCGTAATCAGACGTACATCGGCTCGGTGCTGGTGGCCATGAACCCGTATCAGCTGCTTCCCATCTACATGGCAGATCAGGTGCGTCTGTACCACGGGCGTCGGCTGGGTGAACTCCCCCCCCATGTCTTCGCCATCGCAGACAGGTGCTACTACAACATGCGGAGAAACCAGCATAACCAGTGCTGCATCATCAGGTGAGCAGGAGAAACCTAGTGCCTGTGACTCCAGTCTGCTGCCTCCGTTTATGGTTCCTGTGGTTAAACAGGTAAACCATCATAAAAGAAAATCATAAAAAGTGAAGCAGGCGGTTTGATGTAATGTTTATCGCTCGGTCAAGGTACGATCATTCCACTCCTCAGGCCACGCCTCTCAATGTTTGAGGGCAGAGTTATGGTGGATATCCAGATGTTGTTGTGTATCACGGGTTTAATGAGAAATATTTGCACAACATGTAATATAGTCACAATTATTGATATAGATACATTATTTTTAAACTTATATACACAGTCTGATTCTGTTAAATATACTCATAGCATTAATTTTTATTTTAATAATTTTCTTATCTAGCCCATGTCTGCGTTTTAATTTATATCGTCTAATTTTCTCTTTTGCCTCAATATTTTACGCTGTTACTTTTCGTTTGTCAAATTTTTTACTTGCCTATCGCAGTTCATTTATATTTATTTATTTATTTATTTATCCATTTATTTATTTATTTATTTATTTATTTATTTATTTATAATACGATCAACAGGCATTTTCTTTTAATCTTTCAGTATTAAAATATTACATTACTAATAATTGTACATTTTATTTTCCGCAACAAACATCAAGCTGTTCCCTAAGATATGTAATGATTTCCTTTAAAATATTCACCACATTTATTTCTTATTGCTTGTATTCTGAGAGCAGATGTGTAATGCTTTCAGTAAATTTATTGTTTGTTTTTATTGTTTGTTTTCGCCCAAGCAACGTGATTTTTTTTTTTTTTCTTTCACAGGAACGTTCATATAATTTCACCCAAGTTTTTCTTGATTTTTAAGCTAATAGCACAACCGTAAACGAGTAAACCCTTACACTCTGAATGTGTCTCGTCTGATCAGTTTATTCGTGATAAGGAGAACGCCGTGGCATTTTACCCAGCTGAAGTATTCCTTTACCGTCTCTGTCCTTAGTGGGGAGTCGGGAGCAGGAAAGACGGAAAGTACGAAGCTGATCCTGCAGTTTCTGGCAGCGGTCAGTGGACAGCACTCGTGGATCGAGCAGCAGATTCTTCAGGCGAACCCAGTACTGGAAGGTAAAGTGTTTGTCTCCATCACTTCCTGCTTTAAATCGCTGAGGTTCAGCTCTCTGTGACCGAGAGGCTGGAAAAATGATGGCGTAAACATTCTGCAGTAATTCTCTTCTGAAGCATTTAGCCTTAAATTGTCTCTAGAACTTACACTCACCAAGCACTTTATTAAGAACACTACACTAATACTGGCTAGAACCTTGCTTTGATCAAAAACAACCTCGATTATTCATGGCATGGGTTCCACAAGATGTGGGAAACATTCCTTTGAGATTCTGGGCCATGTTGACATGACTGCATGACATAATTCCTGCAGATTTTTCCTGGTGCACTTTCATGCTGTGAATCTCCTGTTCTTTCACACTGGATCCACTGAGGAACACTCATGCTCATGAAGGCAGTCTGAGATGTTGAGAAGAGAAGATGGTAAATTGTGGCCGTGAAAGGATGCAGATGGTCAGCAATAACACTGAAAGAGGCTGTGGCATTCAAGACTTGATTGATTGATTGATTGATTGATTGATAATGGCTCAAACTGCTCCAAGAAAACATTCTCCACACCATTACACCACCTCCACCAGTCTGGACTTCTAACATAAGGCAGATTTGGTTGATGGATCCATGCTCATAGTACCAAATTCTGAGCATCTGTGTTCCTCCAGATTCAGCAGACCAGTCTACATTTTTTACAGTCTTCAAGTGTCCAGTTTTGGTGATCGATTCTGAGCCCACTGCAGTCTCAGATTCCTGTTCTTGGCAAACAGATGAGGAGCCTGATTTGGTCTTCTGTTGTTGTAGCTCATACACCTTAAGATTCAACAGAAATGTAGTGATTACTGTCTTTCTGTCAGCTCCAACCAGTCCGGCCAACAAGGGGTTTCTGTCTCCAGAGCTGCTGCTCACTGGATGTTTTTTTTTTATTGCACCATTCTGTGTAAACTCTACAGACTGTTATGGGTGAAAATCCCAGCAGAAGATCAGCAGTTTTTCTGGAATACTTAAGCCAGCTCACCTGACACCAACAACCAGGTCATGTTCAGAATCACTGAGATTAGAGTTTTTCTGTTCTGATGGTTGATGTGAACCTTATCTGAAGCTTCTGGCCGTATCTGCAGGATCGACTGATTAGATAATTGCATGAGTGAGGAGGTGTAAAGGTGTTCCTAATAAAGTGCTCAGAGTGTAGTCTATAACTATCACAGTGTCACTGTGTAAAGGGTCATTAACCAACCGTTCAGAACACACACTGTGGTTACACTGGTGAGAAAGGAAAGGGTTATTAAGAATTCCCTGTGCAGTTTATTTTGTATGATGTTTTTATAATTCCATAATAAACCATGAAAAGTCTGAAAGTGAAAGGGTGTATTCTCATGGTGAATAAAAACATTTTTGAGATGCAAATGAATTTAATTAATTTTTTTAAATAAATAGTAAAAAATATTATTAGAATTTTGATAAACAATAATTTGATAAAAGCAAAAATAAGTAAATAAATAAGCAAAACAAATAATACAATTTAATTGTGCTTTTAACATTTTAAAATAATTTCAGATTAATTTAAATTATAAATAAATAAATATTTTTAATGTATAAAATAACTAAACAAATATGCACCAAAATTTACGACTAATAAATAAGTGTGTATATATATATATATATATATATAATGTATGTATGTATGTAGAGTATATATAAAATATATAAGTAGTACAGTAAATCAAATACAGTATATAGCTCACACTCAGGACATGTTCCAGATACTCTGGGAGCGATGTACTGTACATATTAAACACGGCCAGTAGAAACTTGATCACGATATTTAAAAAAAATGAACAGGTAAACAGTAATAAACAAGACACTGGGAAAAAAATGCAGTGTGAGGTAACAGTCCAGTCAAACACTACAACTGAGTGGAGTAATAACTCGAGTCCTCAGAAGAGTTTCCTAAAGCAACTGAACATCTTCACCTGCCCTTTAACGAAGATAAATAAATTACGTAAAATGAACATCAATCATAAACAACCTTCTCGTGTCTTTGTGACCTTCGCAGCTTTTGGAAACGCCAAAACGACACGGAACGACAACTCGAGCCGCTTCGGGAAGTACATCGAGATCTTCTTTAATAAAGATGGCGTGATCGAGGGAGCTCACATGGAGCAGTACCTGCTGGAGAAATCTCGTGTCTGCCATCAGGTGAGCAGTTATGCAACAAAACAAACAAACAAACAAAACGTATCTATAAGAATTCAAATCTGCTGGATTCTATTTTTTTTTTCTTTGTGATTTTCTTTTCAAAGGCTCCAATGGAGAGAAACTACCACATTTTTTACTGCCTTCTGTCTGGGATGCCCAAGGAGCAAAAAAACACACTTTCTCTCGGTGATGCGACGCAGTTCAACTATCTCTCTGAGGTCTGATTATCTGAGTTATTCATTTTATTCCACATGGAGTCAGTCAGTCAGTCTTGGTGTCCTGGAGCTACGATGCTAATGTAGCTATATAAAAAAAACAAAGTAGTTACATCTGTCAAAGTTTAGCATGCTGAAAGCCTATTGGCTAGAAATGAACTGCACTTTTGTTTTAAATGCAAAAGAAGCTACAAGTAAGGCATTGTGCTAACTAACACACTGGAAATTATACAATTAGCAAACTTACCTCACCAAACCTAACAGCTAACTTCTCATTAACGCTAGTTAGCTAGCTTACGTTACTCAAAGAAAGCTTATTGCCGCTGTTGTTAACTGACATTTCAGTCATTTTATGTAAAGTGTAAAGATTTCTGATTACAGCAGTGTTTATGAAAGAAGTGTAATATATCTCTCTTTTGTTAAAGCTTTAAAAAAAAATGCTAAAAAAAAATTATCATAACAATAACAGAAATATTGTTTCAGGGGGTTTACTGGGACATGGTTAGCTGATATAGCTAGCTAGCTGTAAAAAAAAAATGTGTTAAGTAGAAGTAGCTGTGTGACTGCTGTGTGAACAAGGTGTTTTAATAGGTGTTTTATTAAGTATAAATAGACAGACTGTGTATTATTTGGGTTAAATGTTTAGAAAATGTTCTGAAAAATGTTTTTTTTCCCATTATGGTCTCAGGGAAACTGCATCACCTGTGAAGGACGGGACGACGGAGAAGACTTCGGCCTCATCCGCACCGCCCTCAAAGTCCTGACCTTCTCCGACAGGGAATGCTGGGACATATTTAAACTGCTGGCGGCTATTCTACACCTCGGCAACGTGGCGTTTTCAGGTGAGTCCCGGTGCTGATTCGAGGAGTTTAGCATTGCTTTCAGAATGGTGGTGTGTTTGACGTTGTGGTGTTTCTGCATCTCTTTCAGCCAGCACAGTGAATAACATGGACTCGTGTGAGGTTTTAGAATCGCACCATTTCTCTGTCACTGCTAAGCTGTTAGAGGTAAAGCATGAGATTCATCCTGACCTTTACTTCAACTTTACTGCCATAAAACATGCTTTCTAATGTGTTGTTACTGTTTTCTTATTTCATTCAACGTTAATATATTTTAAAAAATACACTGTGACATACTATAATATTGATTGATTGATTGATATGGAACAGTTCAGTTCTTCACCACTGACCCAAAGCGTCATCATCTTCTCTTCTCAGGTTGATAACACACATCTGGACGCCAGTTTGACCTCTCGCACTTTTATGACAAAACAAGAGCAAGTGACGAAACCTCTGAGTTCAGAACAAGCTCTGGACTGCAGGGACGCTCTGGCCAAGGTGACCGCTTTAACTTACAACCCAGTCATTAACACCATAGTGCTGTTGAGCTCATTCATTTCCTATAACAGTGGCTCTGGCAAGCCGTTATGGTTTCTGTAGTAATCAGGGGCCCAGCAGTGGCAGCTTGGTGGACCTGGGATTCAAACTCACAACCTTCTGATCAGTAGTCCAACGCCTTAACCACTAAGCTGCTACATCCCCCGCTAAGCTGCTACATCCCCCGCTAAGCTGCTACATCCCCCGCTAAGCTGCTACATCCCCCGCTAAGCTGCTACATCCCCCGCTAAGCTGCTACATCCCCCGCTAAGCTGCTACATCCCCCGCTAAGCTGCTACATAGTTTTAACCTTAGACTCTGATGTGATGATGTCTCCGGTTCAGGCTATCTACACCAAACTATTTATATGGATTTTTGAGAAAATCAACAGCGCCATCCATCAGAAGCAGACGAGCGGCTCCGGCACTCTGAAGTCCATCGGCCTGCTGGATATATTCGGCTTTGAGAATTTTCAAGTCAACAGGTACGAACAGGATGTCACACTGAATAAACCTCACACATTAGGAATAATTAAATGAATGAATGAATGTTTGTGTCCAGTTTCGAGCAGCTGTGTATAAACTACGCTAACGAACAGCTGCAGCAGTTCTTTGTGTCGCACATCTTCAAGCTGGAGCAGGAAGAATACCTCAAAGAGGGCGTGACGTGGAAGAACATCTCCTTCATCGATAACCAACACACACTCGACCTGCTGGCTTTACAGCCGCTCAACCTGCTGTCTCTGATCGACGAGGAGACTCACTTCCCCAAGGTGAGGAATAAAATAACTGAACCAGACCAATGGTGGAAGGGGTTTATTATTTATTTGATTTATTTATTATTTTTAGGGCACAGACAAGTCCATGTTGGACAAAATGAACGACAAACATCATTGCAGCAAGATCTACGTCCCGCCCAAGTCTAACCACATCCTACAGTTCGGCGTCCGACACTTTGCAGGCGTCGTCTATTACGACTGTAAAGGTATCTGCCTGTTACCATGACGATGAGTGTTTTACACCAGAGCACTAAGGAATTCTCACTTCTTCTGGAATAGTTATCTAAAGAGCTCAGATGGTATGATAATGATTCGTTCAGCATTCACAGCACCAGAGTGTGTCTGATACCATGTGGTGTACACATGTGATGTCCTTCATCCTGCTTCTGAATTTTGGAAGGTTGTGTCTTTTTTCCCATTTCTATGCTCCATTATGAAGACAGGATTTGTTTCTGCTAATTGAAGATCCCAATTCTGGATCTTTTATTATTCTTGATAAGTCTTAAAATCAGATTATTCCCAGTCATTTAAACACTTCCCAAAATTTGCTTCCTATTATTCTGCATTCGACTTAACAAGACAATATATTTCTATGTTGATTGCATATCCAGTAACTCTATAAAAAAATCTGAAACTTCAGAGCGGCCATGTTGATTTAACATCACTTGCTAAACTCTGGTTTGAGGAGCCCAAACTGAGGGGGCGTTTACTTTTTTTTTTTTTCATACTGTGAAGGTCAGAAATTCAGAGATAATCAGAGTTATGAGCTTTAGTCCAAAATCCATCCTTCCGTCTCCCCCAAATGCAGGGTTTCTGGAGAAGAACCGAGACGTGTTGAATTTGGATATCATCACGCTGATCCAGAAATCCTCCAGCAAGCTGCTCAGGCAGATCTTTGATAAGGAGCTGAACGCCTGCCGAGTCAAACCCATAAACAACAACAACAACAACCATCACCACAAGATCATCATCACGCAGAAGAAACCCACACGGGTACGTTCTGTTAGATCATCTCTGTCACTCTGACCCGCTGCAGATGTTCCTCAAACTAAACGTCTTCTCGATCTGTTAGCTGCTACAGCAGGGGAACGAGCAGCGGAGACAGATCTCCACGCTGAGCGGTCAGTTCAGACAGTCGCTGGACATGCTGATGAAGGCCCTGTCTCTGTGCCAGCCGTTCTTCATCCGCTGCTTCAAACCTAATGACACAAAGCTCTCCATGGTACGTACTGAGATGAGCTCAATTCCTCTACACTGCTGTGCACAAGTATTTACACCCCATAGACCTGTCTGCATTTAGCAGTGTTACAACCTGAAATTAAAAGAAATGATCGGGATTTTACGCATTGAAATGGACAAGATAATCTAACTAACTAACAAACAAACAAACAAACAAACAAACAAACAAATAATATCTTTCTAAATGTTAAGATTTTAAAAATGTACCTAAACTCAACTCTAACCTAAACTCTAATCTAACCCTAACTCAACTCTAACTTAAACTTAACTCTAACCTAAACTCTAAACTCAACTCTAACCTAAACTCTAAATTAAACTAAAATCTAAACTAAACTCAACTCTAACCTAAATTTAACTCTAACCTAAACTCTAAACTCAACTCTAACCTAAATTTAACTCTAACCTAAACTCTAAACTAAACTCAACTCTAACCTAAATTTAACTCTAACCTAAACTCTAAACTCAACTCTAAACTCAACTCTTACCTAAACTTAACTCTAACCTAAACTCTAAATTAAACTAAAATCTAAACTAAACTCAACTCTAACCTAAATTTAACTCTAACCTAAACTCTAAACTCAACTCTAACCTAAACTTAACTCTAACCTAAACTCTAAATTAAACTAAAATCTAAACTAAACTCAATTCTAACCTAAATTTAACTCTAACCTAAACTCTAACCTAAACCTAATTCTAACCTCAACTCCAACCTAACCTCAACTCTAACTCAACTCTAAATTAAACTCTAACCTCATCTGAACTCTAATTCTGATTCTAAAAATAGAACATCCCAACTATATCGCAAAATATAGTTAAATACTTATGCACAGCATCGTGAGTCTGTAAATCTGCTGTGTGTTTGTCCAGGTGTTTGATCGGGATCTGTGCATGCAGCAGCTGCGTTATTCCGGCGTCCTGGAAACCATCAAAGTGCGCAAAATGGGATATCCAATCCAGCACAAGTTCCACGAGTTCCTGGGACGCTATCGAGTTTTACTAAAAACCACCGACTGTGACCCCAAAAAGGTCCGAAATCCTAATTACTGTGGTGCAGGAACCTTCAGGATATTATATCACTCTCTACATGTGTTGTGTTGTGAATGCTGATCTGGTGTGTGTGTGTGTGTGTGTGTGTGTGTGTGTGTGTGTGTGTGTGTGTGTGTGTGTGTGTTGAACAGGCGCCTGCGTCTGATTGCTGTAACGCCATCTGTAAAGCCGTCATTAAATGCCAAGACGACTGGAGGATCGGTAAGACCAAGATCTTTCTCAAGGTGTGTGCAGTATTTTGAACTTCTCAATATTTTGTTGTTTGTTTGTTTGTTAAATGAAACACAGTTTAATTTCCAATACTAAGAGAGTAGAGTTGTGTTGAGTTGTGTTTTGCTGTGTAGAGTTCTGTTGTGCTGTGTAGAGTTGTGTTGTCATTTGTTTGGGATTTGTCTCTCCTCAGGATCATCACGACTCGTTTTTGGAGCTGGAGAGAGAGCGAGAACTCAACAGGAAAGCACTCATAATCCAGAGAGTAATGCTCGGCCACAAAGACAGGTAACTCAACCCTAACTCTAACTCTAATTCAAATCTTATTCAACTCTAATTCAACTCAACTCTAACTCAACCCTAATTTAAATCTAACTCTAATTCAACACTAACTCTAATTTAACTCAAACTCTAATTCAACTCTAATTCAACTCTAACGACTCTAATTTAACTCTAATTTAATATCAGACAATGCGGAATGATAAGTAGTAGCGAATGTTCGGACTAGCGATGTCCTAGGATTTTACTATGGTGCTGTTCATAGGCTACATGCTCTATAATGAGAGAGGAGGGCAAAGGTATCCTGATGTAAGTGTCCTGACAGGCGACTCACCAGAACCACTGGCTCAGGAGTGACTTCTGCTGTCTCTCCCTCATCAGGCTTAATATTAGGGCTACTGCTGCCCGCAGTTGCGCTGCTTCTGGCAGCACTACTGCCAAACATCTCTGTTATTTTCTTGCATTTTGTAGCGTCGGTCTCTAAGGCTTCTCCCAACCGCCTTTATCTTTATGCTTCTTGCTTGCCATCAGGAGTACACTCTCCTTTGCGTCAATTTTGGTTTATTATAAGCAAAAAAAAGACTGCATTGGCAACACCTTTTTTCGGCCGTCAGCGTCACTTAATCTGACACTTTTTCTTTGATGCCGAACCAGCCAAGCTGATTCAACTCTGATTCCAACCTCAACTCATTCCTTACTCTATCTCCAAATTAACTCTAACTTGATGCTGATTCTAACCCCAGCTCAACTCTAATGACATTTCTAATTCTAACCCAGACTCCTCATTATCTCTAGCCATCAGTCTAACACTTCTTTTCGTTTCCAAATCAGTGATAAAGAAATAAGGTGTGATAAAAGTCAGGGATAAAGACTCGCATTTCATTCTGTGGTCACTGAGCACACACAATTACTGGGACAAAATATCAAGCCTTAAAGATCAGAATTTATATAAGCGTAAGATAACCTAGGGATCAAAGTTCAACCAAGTGTTTAATTCTGCTTCAGCAGGTAGGAGAATGATCTAGAATATTAGGCCACGCCCCCTGGACAGTTCTCTGATGAGTCTGATCAGATGTTTTGAATTCCTCTACACTCAGCTGGATTTTTTAATAGATCACTGTGGGTTTGTGTCGCTCTGTAGGAAGAATTTTATCAGGAAAAGAAGTGCAGCTGTGACTGTGCAGAAAAACTGGCGTTCTTACAGAGACCGGAAAGAGTTTATGAAAGTAAGAAAATCACCATTTCATTCATCCTTAACATCCCATTTCTCTGTAGATCATCTATAGCTGTGATTTCTTCTCTCTTCTGATAGCTGCGTCAGGGTTTCATGCGTCTCCAGGCCGTGGTACGGGCCAGGCGGGGCTTCCTGCAGTACCGACGCAAACGAGCCGCCGCTGTCACACTGCAAAACAACACGCGCAGCTACCTCGCCAGGAAAGACCGGAAACGCAGACAAGATGCTGCCATACTGCTGCAGGCGCACACCAGGGGCCTGCTCGCCAGGAAACTAATCAAACGCCTTAAAGATGATGTGAGCCGCCCCGCCCCGCCCAACACACACACACACACACACCAAATCTCGGTGTGCGCTAAGCTTCCAGTAACCATAGACACATGCTAACGCTTTCTCCTTCTATAGGGTGCCATTACTTTTGTTCTAAATTAATTGGCTAGGCTTATTAGTCTCAGTGGGTATACTTCTATTCTTTCATGTCATTAATATTAATGAAAATAAAAACACATCAACTCGAAGGCCTAAATTATTTAGGCCTCATATTTCCATCTACAAAAAGATGACACATTACCGCTTGGTGTTGTTTTAGAGGAAATGCTTCCACATATCGTCTAAAATAACACCATGTTCACACAGACTGTAGTATTTACTGCTACTTGATATTTTTTGTTTGCGGTTTTTCTGTATCGTGGCTCCTCTTTGCCTTGTTCCAGGCGTTCTTGTCGGCCCAGAAGCGTCAGGAACGGGAACTCGAGGCCCTGGAGCTCCGGCGCAGACTCACCGAAACCAAACGGCAAATAAGTGAGCCTGAAGATACACAAGAAGAGGATACGAGTCATGAGGAAATGGTGGAAAACGCCTTTGGATTCCTTCCAGACAGCACAGAAATAGAGGAGGAGCCGAGGCAAGCCAGAACACAGGTAACACCGCGGTGACGTCAAGGAACCAGGAACAAGGAAACACTCGCAAAAGTAATAAAGTAATAAAGCTTCAGAGGTTAGTGGGTCATAATGCCCAGCTTTCCAGCATTTCTTCATCTGGTCACATTCACTTTTAGCTACAGTGCCTTTGTCACATATTCTAAAAGAAACTGAAGTGTCAGGTGTTTAATGAGGTGTTTAATACACGTTACACACAACAAATGAGAAGAAAAAACAATATTCTCCAAATAACAAGCACACGTCAGAGGGAGGGTTATAAAGCCAATACAAACCAAAATCTAACAAGATAATGGAAGGTTTAGTAGCGTACGAATTTTTCCTTTATTGTTTTGCTTTCACAGGAAGAACAAACCATAGAACTGAAGAAAGAAAAAGAAGTGGTGCAGATTGCAGTGACTCCAGCTATAAATGACGACCAATCTGACAAAGAGGAAGAAAAGGAAGAAGAGGAGGATGATGACGAGTTCTCGTTCGCAAACTTCTGTACCCTGCACTTCCAGCAATCTGCTACTCACACACACATCCAGCAGAGACTGAAGCAGCCGCTGCTTTACCACGAGGAGGAGAGAGACACGCTGGTGAGCGTCACGCTGACCATTCCGTCACGACTCTCCTCCTTTCCTCCTCTGATCTCTCGTCCTCTCTGCAGGCCTGCCTGTCCGTTTTTTGGATGATCATGAAGTTCATGGGCGATATTCCCGAGCAGAGCAAAGCTCGTCAGTCTATGACCCCCATCCTGATCCAGCAGCACCTGGGTCAGCACCAGGGCCGGCGCCTCAGTCACTTCGTCGGTTTGGACGAGGTGAAAATCCACCAGCTACCTTTTCTTTTTTTTTTTTGTACATTAATATCTTGATGAGGTTTGTTCTGTGCATGTGTACGAGATTTAATAACTCGAACCTTGCTGTCTGCAGAAAATCCTGCGTAAAAAACTAAAACAGGACAATAAGAGGAAACCCTCCGCCATCCTAGAGGAGGTCAGGCATTCGTATATTTTATAGAATTATAGTGTTATATAGAGATAACTTAACTTTAACTTCCTGTTCCGCAGTTAAACGTGGAAGACATGGACGAACAAGACGACGTTCTGATCGGAGAAGGACCCAGTCTGGATCGTCCCATGACGTCCTTGGAGAAATTGCACATTATCGTAGGATACGCCTTACGCAGGCCTCTCATTCGGTACACTAAACTCTTCTAAGATCTTCTTTAGAAATGTTTTTTTTTTCTTTTTCATGGAAGACAAATGAGCAGGTGAAAACTGTGCAGCTCTTCTGCTGTGTGTGTTTCAGAGATGAGATCTACTGTCAGATCTGTAAGCAGCTCACCAAGAATAAGAACCCAAAGAGCTGTAAGCAAGGCTGGATCCTTCTCTCCAGCTGCCTCGGGATTTTCCCTCCAACTGAGCTCCTGACTCGAGTGAGAACACACTGAGCAATAACACACTACGCTCTATTTAATTCTAATCTATCGTTCCTCTTCTATGCGCTCTGCTCAGTTTGATATAGATCATGGTGGACTTTATAGATGATGGTCTGTAGTTTTTAATGAACGCATGACTTCTCTTGGTCGTGTCCTGTTTTATTACTACACTGTGCTGTACTGGGCTCTAATGCCTGTTGCCAAATAAAGTCTATTTTTGTTGTATTCTATTCTGTTGCGCACAAACGAGCCATTATTCTATTTGATTTGATTCTATCCCACTGTTCTCAATTGAACATTGCTGTGCTTAGGGATGTGGCTTAGCTTAGTGCTAAATCTAAACTGAATTAAACTGTTTTCAATTCCATTCAATTCTATTCTGTTCTGTTCTTCCAAAATGAGCATTGATTTGCTCCGTAGTATTTTACCCCAATACTAAATGAAACTATATTTTATTCGATTTTATTCCCTTTTATTCTATTCTACCCCATTGTTCCCCAAATGAACATTGCAGAGCTCTGTAAGATTACACGAAATTCTGTTCTATTCTATTCCATTCTATTCTATCCTAATTTATTCTATTCTGTTCTTCCCAAATGAGCATTGGTTTGTGCTGTTGTATTTTGCCTTTATACTAAATGAACTCTATTATATTCTGTTTGATTTTATTTGGTTCTATTCTATTCTATTCTATTCTATCAATTCTATAATTCTCTCCTCTCCTCTCCTCTCCTCTCCTCTCCTCTCCTCTCCTCTCCTCTCCTCTCCTCTCCTCTCCTCTCCTCTCCTCTCCTCTCCTCTCCTCTCCTCTCCTCTCCTCTCCTCTCCTCTCCTCTCCTCTCCTCTCCTCTTCTCTTCTCTTCTCTTCTCTTCTCTTCTCTTCTTCTTCCCTTCTTCCCCTTCTTCCCAAATGAGTATTGGTTTGTTGTGTAGTATTTTGCTCCTATACTAAATTCAATTCTATTCTATTCTATTCTTCCCAAATGAGCAGTGGTTTGTGCTGTAGTATTTTTCCTCTATACTAAATTAAATTCTATTCTGTTCTGTTCTGTTTTGTTCTTCCCAATGAGCATTGGTTTGCTCTGTAGTATCAAATACTGTCCTATACTAAAGTCGTCTATTCTATTCTATTCTATTCTATTCTATTCTATTCTATTCTTTTTGTTATATAAAATTGTAATTTTCTGCTCTGTTCTGCGTAGTGTTTTGTTTAATTCTGTCGCATCCTGATGAGCTCTGTTATTTTGCAATGAACTCTATGTGAACTCTATTATTATTTTGCAGTGAACTCTATCTATAATGAACACAATGTGCTCTATTATGGTCTATTAATCTGTAGAACTTTGTTCCGTTTCAGTGTGCTTTAAGAGTCTTTGATGGCTGTTGTTCTACCCCTCCCTTTGTTTTATTCTACTGTTTCTTATTTTATTTTCATTTATTCTGTCCTACAATGACAAGGTCTATTGTGATCTATTCTATTCTATTCTATTCTATTCTATTCTATTCTATTCTATTCTATTCTTACCCATTGTTCCCACATGAACATTGCTCTGCTCTGTAAAATTTTGCCCTATACTAAATTAACCTCTATTCTCTTTTGTTCTTTCCAAATGAGAATTAGTTTGCTCTGTAGTATTTTGCCCCTATACTAAATTAAACTCTATTCTATTCTATTCTATTCTATTCTATTCTATTCTATTCTATTCTATTCTATTCTATTCTATTCTATTCTGTTCTATTCTATTCTATTCTATTCTATTCTATTTTGCAATGAACTCTATGTAAACTCTATTATTATTTTGCAGTGTACTCTATCTATAATAAATGTATTCTATAGTGTTCAATTATGTTTAAGAACCTTATGTTCTATTCTGTAGTGCCCTAAGAATCTTTGATGGCTGTTATTCCTCTCTCTTTTAATGAACTCTATTTTATTCTGTTTTATTCTACTGCTATTTTCTTATTTTATTTTCATTTATTCTGTCCTACAATAACAAGAGCTGTTGTTATATGTTCTATCCTATCCTATCCTATCCTATCCTATCCTATCCTATCCTATCCTATCCTACTCTACTCTACTCTACTCTACTCTACTCTACTCTACTCTACTCTACTCTACTCTACTCTACTCTACTCTACTCTATTTTCTTGGCTTTTTATTTATTATTTTGCTCTGTTCTATTCTGTTATTCACCTTCCACTTGTTCATAATTGAATCCAATCGAATTCTCTCCTGTAAATCAGTACCTGGAGCATTTTATTCATCGTGGCCCGGCCGAGTTCTCCTCTTCCTGTGCCAAACGCCTCCGGAGAATTCTGACTAAC
This sequence comes from Hemibagrus guttatus, assembly GCA_033459395.1. Classification (NCBI taxonomy): domain Eukaryota; kingdom Metazoa; phylum Chordata; class Actinopteri; order Siluriformes; family Bagridae; genus Hemibagrus; species Hemibagrus guttatus. The sequence goes on from JAUCMX010000011.1 coordinate 24,503,322, forward strand.
GGAGAGAGGAATGAAGTTCCATGCTGGATCGAGCTACATGTATGTTTTTTTCTAATATTAAAGCACATTAATGCAGTGTTTTATTAAAAATAAAAGCGTAATCCAGACATGCTGTGGTGCAACTCAGGCCACAGAGACGAAGAAGCCCATCAATGTGGACGTGACCCTTACGGATGGGCGTGTCCTGACGCTGCCTATAGATTCATCCAGCACTTCATCAGAGCTCTGCAGCACTATCGCAGAGAAGATCAATCTGAAGGATACGTTCGGATTCTCGCTCTACATCTCCTACTGCGACAAGGTTCGGGCCTAGCATGGCATTTGCGTTTTTTCTGTTTATTTTTTGTAAATGTGTTTCAGATTCAGCTCTGATCCAAGCGTGTGTTCTTGTCCATGCAGAACTGGTCTCTGGGCAGCAGCATGTATCACGTGCTGGACGGCATCTCCCTGTGCGAGCAGGAGGAGAAGAGGAAAAGAGGCGAGGAGAAGGATGCTCCGTGGAGTCTCTCTTTCCAGAAAGAGATCTTCACTCCGTGGCATGACTGCACCGCTGACTCCATCAGCACAGAGCTCATTTACATGCAGATCATCCACAACCTCAAGTCGGGAGAGTATCAGTGTGATAAGGTCAGGCTTCACCTTTGCCCATCATACACACTGCGTCAGGTTATGCCTTACATGGTTACATGGTTATGCCTTTTTTGAACTGCAACATCTTTAATAAAAATAAGGAAAAATCTATTCAGTGCTGCTGAACATCCACAAAACAAGTTCATGCTTGTTTTCACTTATGTTAAAGCAGCTATAAACATCCATTCCCTCACCAGACTCTCTTTGTTCTCGCTTTGAATTTAATAAGGCAAAAAAAAAACACAGATTTCCATGTTACAAAAACCAGAAGGTGTAAAGTCTTCTGTCCTGAAGATGTGGGAAATCTTAACGCTGCAGCTTTACTGCTCTCTGCTACAAAGACTGCTGACACTGGAGGCCATAAATAACTGGAATAAATCAATGCCTCAAAAGAAAACTTCACCATATTAACTCTTTTTTAATCTGTTTATGTGGAGCGGTCATCAGCGGTCAACAAGTGCCTGTGAATGAAGGGTTACTATGGAAACGATAACATTAAAATAAGTGCCTTCATGTATATAAACCTGTGATGTGCAGCAGTTCCATAAGTTCAGAATTTCTGTTCGGTTCTGTTCTGTTCTGTTCTGTTCTGTTCGGTTCTGTTCTGTTCTGTTCTGTTCTTCCCAAATTAGAATTGGTTTGCTCTGTAGTATTTTGCCTTTATAATAAATTCTATTTTTATTCTATTTCTGTTCTATTCTATTTTACTTCATTGTCCCCCATATGAATATTGCTGTGCTCTGTAATTTCCTATTCTATTCTATTCTATTCTATTCTTCCCGACTGAAACGTGGATCACGAACAGCATGATCAAAAATTTCGCTTATGTTCTTCAGAACCCGAGAGATTGTGGAGAGGTCATGTAACAGCATGATTGTTAATTATCCAGCTGCCCCACCTGGGTTTTATTTACTACATCGTTAAATTAATCATGTTTTTAAATGAAGACATCCAGGCGTTGAGTGAAGGTTGTGCAAGGAAGCAAAGCTTTGTTTGTTTGGAGTCATGAATCTTTATTAACGAACCTAATCAAATTTTCCAGGAGGACGAGTACGTGCAGCTTGCAGCAAAGCATTATTATATCAAATACGGCACAGAGAGCAGCAAGGAGAAGGCCAAAAGCATCGTGTGGGAGTGTCTGAGCCTCAATCTGATCGAGAACAAATCAGAGGTCAGGCTGGTGCAGCTGGTCAGCGGCCTCCACGAGCAGGTATCGTTCGTGATTTCACTGCTTTCCAAAATGCACAATGTATCACAAACTATAAACAAAATTACTGTATCCACATTTCTACGTACACCGACCAGGCATAACATTATGACCACATGCCTAATATTGTGCTGGTCCCCTTTTTTGCTGCCAAAACAGCCCTGACCCGCCATGCACTGTGTATTCTGACACCTTTCTATCAGAACCAGCATTAACTTCTTCAGCAATTTGAGCAACAGTAGCTCGTCTGTTGGATCGGACCACACGGGCCAGTCTTCGCTCCCCACGTGCATCAATGAGCCTCGGCCGCCCATGACCCTGTCTCCGGTTCACCACTGTTCCTTCCTTGGACCACTTTTATAGACACTGACCACTGCAGACCGGGAACACCCCACAAGAGCTGCAGTTTTGGAGATGTTCTGATCCAGTGGTCTAGCCATCACAATTTGGTCCTTCGTCAAACTCGCTCAAATCCTTACGCTTGTCCATTTTTCCTGCTTCTAACACATCAACTTTGAGGACAAAATGTTCACTTGCTGCCGAATATATCCCACCCACTAACAGGTGCCATGATGAGGAGATCATCAGTCTTATTCACTTCACCTCTCACTGCTCATAATGTTATGGCTGATCGGTGTAATTCTCATTGGGATAGTAATATGCCTCACAATATATTAAAATAATTTGGCGATGAAATGAGTCGCTCCTTCACCACCCTCTCTTGGAGTCAATGACACAAAAACCGCCCACAAAACTCCTCTGTCCTGAAGACATCATAAAGCTGAAAGTTCCAGCTTTGCAAAGCACTGACACTGGAGACTCCTTCTTAATTAAACATGTCCTTACTTATGTGGAGCATCTCGTGTACACGTCCTGGTGAAGGAGCTGTTGCTATAGAAACGATAAAGTAGCAGAAGGGGAGCATTAATATAAACCTGCGCTAACTAATCAGCACATTCTGACCAATCAGGATGCAGAATTCACCAGCAGCTGCGGCTGTATGTGTGATGCGGTGCAGCTTGAATGAACAGTTTGGGTATGATGGAGAGGTTCAATATGAAACGCAAGACCTGCTCTGTGTGTGTGTGTGTGTGTGTGTGTGTGTGTGTGTGTGTGTGTGTGAAGTGGACTGTGATGTGATTTGATGTCTGTCTACCATGTCTCCTGATCCAGGGCTTATATAAAAACACCAGTCCTGACAGCGTGAAAGCAGACGTGGTCGAGTACGGCCGTCTCACCTGGCCCATTTACTTCTCTAAATTTTACGAGACCGTCGTGATTTCAGGTAAACGATCACGGCTCTGCACTTCTGCTTGCAGATTCACTGATCCAGCACTGACTGCTGTTCTTTTATTCTTGCTCCAGGTCCTTTACCTCAAGAAAAGGTTGTTATGGCTGTTAACTGGAACGGCGTCTCGTTTCATGAAGGAAAAGAAAGAACTTACCTGAAGATCTCTTACCCCGAGGTGACGGGGGTAGAAATAGTCAGGTTTGTGGTTGTATTGTGGAGCAGAACTGCTTCTTGATGATAGCAGCTTTGAATTTCAACCAATCTGCAGCTGTGTTTTAAACACACACACAAACACACACACTATAGGCCACCATCTTTGTTACTTCCTCTTCCTTATGTTTCTGTTTTTCTCTCTGTCTTTTCCTCTCTCATGCCATCATTCTTCCTGATACGTATCTTTCTCTTTCTCCACGCAGTGAGGGACATGGTGAGTCTCGGACGAGGGAGGTGGTCAGTCTCTCCACGCTGAGAGGCGAGTTCAAGCTGATGGCAGTTAAGGCTAAGAGCATGGTGGAGCTTCTAACTACGTTCCTCAACGGGCTGAAGGAGCGCTCTGACTACGCCGTGGCTGTACAGGACTCCAGCAGACAAGGTACAGTACACACACACACACACACACACACACACACACACACACACACACACACACACACACACCACTGTGTCTAAAGAGTCCTCCAAGATCAAGATTAATCATCTGAAGACGTTCCCTCTGTAGACGACGCGACCTTCCTGAGCTGTAAAAAGGGAGATCTCATCAACATCATCAAGGACGGAGAGTACGCTCCAGAGGGAGGCTGGATTAACGGGAGGAACGACAGAACCGGACAAACTGGAGCCGTTTCTACAGACACCATCACGATCCTGCCCACCCTGAGTAGACCCTCTAATGACATACTGGTACCTCCTTTACTGTAATTGATTGACTTCACCTGAACCGTGCATCATAAGAGCGACATGTCATAAACATGTCATAAGCACAGTTTATCCTGTCATGACAGGTTATATCCATGCTTATGTCAGTGTACTTTAGTCGCCTCGGTGTTGTGACAAATGTTATGATGCATCGTTAAAGACAACTCTTGTTGCCATCAAATGTTAAAAATCATTATTGCTGCTCTGTTAAACCCAGATATTACTTCAGTAGTCATAACTGCTTTATGATGCTGCTGTTACATGCCAATAACCTGTTATAATAGAATTTATAATAACTTTTTTTAATCAGTACATTTAATACCAGACATTAGGCTATGTCACACATCAACCATCATAGCAAATTGTAATAATAGTAACGTTTATAAAAATGGCATGGGTTATGACATGTTTATGTCAGACATGACAATAAGTTATAACTTTGCCATAACCTGTTATAATACCTTGTCATGAGCATGTCATAATAGCATTTCTAAAAACTTTTTAATGCAATAAAATTACTACATGACATTAGTTTGCTATGTCATTCAATGTCAACTGTCATAGCAGTTTGTAATAATGGTAACGTTAGTTGCAGATTACATGTGTTATGACATGTTAAGATTTCCTGCGACATGTTCATGCTACGAATGTCAGGGTTATGACACTCTATTTTAATGACATTACAGAACTCAGGAAATCACCAGTCATAAACATGTCATAATAAAATGTTTTCAAACCAATAAAATTAGCATCTGACACCTCAATAATAAGTCAATTGTCACGATGTGTTTATGACATGCTTACGTCAGGCTTATGACACGTAAGGTTTAATGTTACCTCGAACTTTGTGTTAATAAAAATGTTGTTTTTTCATGTGTTACGCCGCTATGTTTAGGCTCTATTGAACCCATCTCAGAGGAAATCGGTGCTGACGGCTCAGCCGAAGGAGGACATGAGCTCGGAGACAATGGCTCATTCGCTCAAAGACTTCTGCTTTGAGAATTTCAGGTATCTGTGTAATAATGTTGGACGAAGCACCGATCCACAGTGAGGTTAATGGCCAGTTTATTCAATTCTGAGTCGTTTCAGTGTTAAGGTGGTGTGTTGATTCACAGAGAGGTGGGGAAAGAGGCAGGGCGTCCAGGACGAGCCAGGGTGCGAGAGAAACTGTGGGCCCAGTCGAGAGAACCGCTCAAACAGCCGCTACTGAAAAGTCTGCAGAAAAACTCAGAGCTCAGCCAGCTGGCCTGCATCTCCTTCACCGATATCCTTCCTGATCGCTGAAACCTTCACAACCCCTCCATACTCACCAGATACACACCAACACCCTTCAGAGGGAATAGAGAAAGAATTCCCAAGTTCATGGCTCACTGTGATCTTTATGGCTAACAAATTATCTGTTATTGCCCGAAATATCAGAATATGTGTGTTTGTAGTTTGTGGAGGTTTTGGGCACCTTTCCCTGTTTAGTAAACATCAAACATGTTGAATTTGGGACATAAGACTCTGGGATTATAAGAATCCAGGGACACTAAGACATAGGAATCCAAAAACCTTGAGAATGTAAGGCTCCTGGGAAACATAGAACATGAAGCCATGGGGACAGGGGGACAGAGGGACCTGAAAATACACAACTCTTGAGCATAAGGCAATTGGAAATAGGAAAATAGTAAACTGGAAAAACAGGACTATTGAGTGTATAGAATGATGGGGACAAAGTTCTCTGAACTAACAAGACCCTGGGAATATGGAGCACTGGGAACATATGACTATGAGAGAGTACAGGACATTGAACAATAACCATTAGCCCTTAGAGATTAGTTCTCTCAGAGCATAGGGACTTAGGAATAAGTTTTAATAGAAATATCTACAGAGAGTGAACATAAGGCCTTCAGATTGTAGAACTATGGAAACATGGCATTCTAGGAATATAGGAAATTGAAAATATAGGAATGTGGAAATACAGGGTTGTGGAAATATAGCGTTCTGTGACTATAGGGCCAAATTAGGATTTTGAAAGTTTTCTTTAAAGAATTTTATTTAAAAATGTGATTAAGGAAACCAAAACACATGGATTTGATCCCCATTCATCTCTATCCATATTAACATCACTGGCCAGTTACCACATTCAAAACCACATCTACCCGTAAACTCTTTTACCCCAAAAATCTCTTTGGTTTAAATCAATAGGTAATGATAGTTTTTACTGGTTACTGTGATGGATTGTAAGTGTTTTCCTTAACAATCCTGTACCTATTCTTAAGTATATGGGAGACTATCCCATCAAAAACACAAGGAACCCCATGGAGCTGACGGACCAGATCTATGGACCTGCTCTGCAGCACCCGGACCTCAGAGATGAAGTTTACTGCCAGATCATGAAGCAGCTCACCAAAAACAACAACGCGTCAGTCGAAAAATAGACACACGAACACAAACAAACATACATCTAGAACCCAATAGGATTGCATATATTACCCATAATGCACTCAAATAATTATTTTGGAAACAGTTACATGTGTTCAGCATGACTGTACTGCTGATTGAGAATGTATAATATCCTTACACATCGTGTTAATGAATGTGTTTTTCTTTTGTGGCCCACAGGTTGAGTAGAGAGCGAGGTTGGCAGCTGTTGTGGCTTTGTTGTGGACTTTTTCCTCCCAGTCAGAATTTGCTAAAACACACCCAACGCTTCTTAGAGTCCAGACCCAGAGAGCCGCTATCATCTGCCTGTCTGCAGAGACTACAAGGAGTGGTCAGGTAGGACACCAGGAGACCAAACTAAGCTCAGATTTACCACCAGAGTCATGAATAAACATCTGACATGTCCACTGTGGTCTGAATATTCACATGTATGAGACGTTTTCACTCAGTATAGAGAACTGAATGATGTTCAGGCTGTGAGTCTGATCTAAAACGAGTCTGTCGGCTTTCAGTGTGTTGTAGACGTGTGTTTTTCGCTCTGTTGGAGAACCTTACACAGGATTGCACTGGTTGAAGATGAGATTTGAGCTGCTTTTTAGAAGAACAAGCACTTGGAGCATCTTAGAGAGCAGGACTGGCTTTGATATCAACATTTACTTTGAAGATACAAACATTTGTGTAGAAATAAAATAACCTGGAACATTTCTATGCATATATCACCTCTAGTAGTCTAGGGAAAAAGCAATACTTCTGAAACACTAGAAAGTCCTGAGTGTCTACTTTCATATGAGCTTCATATTAACCTCCACTGTGGAGTGGAACATGACAAAGACACTCAATCATCAACATGGACACAAGAAATAACAGGAGCGAACTCCATTTTTCAGCCTCTGGTAACTGGTCCTGTTATGAACACGTCTTTTATTTTTTCTTTTACAGACTGGAAGCCAGAACAGCGGCTCCTCATCATGTAGAAGTCGACGCCATCCGGCAAAACAGCAACCAGATCTTCCACAAAGTTCATTTCCCTGATAACACAGCAGAGGTACGGAGCTAACAGCCACTTCTTCCTGTTACACTCGTATTTCACTTCCACTTCCTAATGACTCGGTTATTCTTTTTTTTTTTTTTTACTTCTTTAGCTCTTTGAAGTCACCTCGACTACACGGATCCGTGATCTGTGTCGCAGTATCGCTCATAACCTCACGCTCTCTTCTGCTGATGGCTACGCTCTGTTCGTGAAAACCGCAAACAAGGTTTGTGAGGTTTTGACTCTGACCTTCTGGATCAGAGAAGAACTGAAGCAGATGCGTTCACACAGCTGGAATCCTATTATTGTATAATACATCATATATCAAAATCCCATCATGCTTGACGAAATTTCATGTAGCTTTCTCTCTCCTGTAGCGCGCTCGTTTGGCTGATTGAGGTCAATTTCGTTAGCTTTGTAGATGCTCCATGTTTTAACATATCCTCACAATCTGTTGTTCCTTCAACTTCTTGCAAAGTTGTAAAGCAATTGCAAAGCAGCAATTAACGGGGTCCAAGCACCGAATAGTAAACATTTACATACATTTACATTTCTGGCATTTGGCAGATGTTCTTATTCAGAGCGATGCACAAGACTGCTTTGAAGTCTCTATCAATGAATGCATCAACACTGGTTCAATAGGTCACAGACCTAGAATACCATTAGCTTAAAAACCTTTTTTTTTTCAATCAAAATTCAACAGCACATAAAACAAACAGGGTTTGCGCTTGTTGAAGTGTTTCAGGAAGAGGTAGGTCTTCATTCGTCATTTGAAGACGGTCAGTGACTCGGCTTTTCAGACATCTACGGGAAGTTCATTCCACCACCTCGGTGCCAGAACAGAACAGAGTCTAGATGTATACCTACCTCTGACCCTGAGAAACGGTGGGATCAGTCGAGCAGTGCTAGTAGATCTGAGGGAGCGAGGTGCAGTGTGAGGAGTAACGAGAGCTTTGAGGTAAGATGGCACTGGTCCGTTCTTGTCTTTGTAGGCAAGCTTCAGTGTTTTGAATCTGATGGTCAGGAAGCCAGTGGAGGAGCAGCAGCAGTGGGGTGGTGTGGGAGAACTTTGACAGGTTGAAAATAAGTCACACAGCTGCATTTTGGATCAATAAATTGGATTTATTGAGCATTTTTGGAAGGAGTCTCCAGTGTCAGCGCTTTGTAAAGCTGTAACTTTAAGTGTTTAAGACGTCTTCAGGACAGAGGAGTTTACACTTTGTTGTTTCCTGGTAACAGGATAAAATGATGCTGGTGATCATTCAATTGGCTGCCTGTATGGTGCTTGGACCCCTTAATTGCTGCTTTGCAATGTGACTCATTCATCTGATGATTCAGTGAATTATTCAGAACAGGAAATAGCTTCAATCATGCAAATATAAATGGATAATAAGTGTGACATAGTGTTCTGTAGTCAGTAAACATTTAAATCATGCTGTGGTATAAAGGAATAAAACACTTAGGAATTAGCAAACATGCTAATGCTAATATGTGATTACACAGCGATCAGGTGTGAAAGAGGGATTCGGTGATATTCTTGTATGTAGAATAAAACTCTGCGCCGCTGTGTTTCAGGTCGTGAGCATGAACGATCAGCTGTACTTCTTTGACAACCTGAAGGAGCTCACAGACTGTCCCAAGAAAGGAAAGAAAACCAAAGAGCGTGAGTTTTACCCAGACGCTGCTAGAACCACACTGGGGTGAAGGGGTCCGTTATCTTTCAAACCACTTCCTGACTTTTGTTAGCAAACCTGTAAACCACCTCGGAATCATTGTGTAATGTAGAAATATCATGTATTTATATTTTAGTCACATTGCATTAAAAAGGTTCCCTTTTTTTATTTTTTTTATTCATGTTAATTCATGTTTAAAATCTGTTTTGTTTTATTGTTTTTTTTTTAATTTTATGCAGCAACTCCAGCCACTGTTCCGTATCTGGTGCTGTTCATGAGGAAGCTCTGGTTTAACGTGATTCCTGGGAAAGATCTGAAGGCTGACCTCATGTTCCACTATCCTCAGGTGAGTTTACACACACAGGAAGCTCAAAGCTTTGTATTTGACTGACGATTTCAGGAAGCGTGTCTTTGTTTAACAAGTTAAATCAGATTTCATCTGTGTGTGTGTGTGTTGTTTTATTTATTTATTTATTTATTTATTTATTTATTTATTTATTTATCATGAGCCTGTTATAGAACCGTGACTTTTCCTCAACAAAACCTCAAATCTTTTAACTTTTAAACGCTTTTAATATTATAGCAGCTATTTACACCTTCCACTTTTGCCTGCGTCGTTATTTTATTTTTAATAGAGATAATAGATAGTTTTTTTCTTTACTGTATCATTACTGAAACTTTGACCATCAGCTGATATCGACACTCATCCCATATTGTTTTACAACAAAGCTACAAAGCTGAGGTATTTAATTTCAGGAAATATATATATATATTTATACACACCAAAGTTGCTTTCGGCTGCTCCCTGTTCGGGGTCGCCACAGCGTACCAACTGGTCCGCACAACAACTTGGCACAGGTTTTACGCCGGATGCCCTTCCTGCCGCAACCCTCCCATTTTTCCGGGCTTGGGACCGGCACTGCAACCAGTGGCTGGAGTTGAGGCATTGGCTGGGAATCGAACCCGGGCCTTCCGCATGATAGGCGAGCAACCTACCACTGAGCCACCAATGCCTCATATATTTATACACACCAATCAGCCATAACATTGTGAGCAGTGAGAGGTGAAGTGAATAACACTGATCATCATGGCACCTGTTAGTGGGTGGGATATATTCGGCAGCAAGTGAACATTTTGTCCTCAAAGTTGATGTGTTAGAAGCAGGAAAAATGGACAAGCGTAAGGATTTGAGCGAGTTTGACGAAGGGACAAATTGTGATGGCTAGACCACTGGATCAGAACATCTCCAAAACTGCAGCCCTTGTGAGGTGTTCCCGGTCTGCAGTGGTCAGTATCTATCAAAAGTAGTCAGAGGGCAACAGGCGGCAGGGTCATGGGCGGCCAAGGCTCATTGATGCGCGTGGGGAGCGAAGACTGGCCCGTGTGGTCCGATCCAACAGATGAGCTACTGTTGCTCAAATTGCTGAAGAAGTTAATGCTGGTTCTGATAGAAAGGTGTCAGAATACACAGTGCAGGATGGGTCAGGGCTGTTTTGGCAGCAAAAGGGGACCAACACAATATTAGGCAGGTGGTCATAATGTTATGCCTGATCAGTGTATGTATACATACAGTGGTGTGAAAAAGTGTTGGCCCCCTTCCTGATATCTTATTTTTTTGCATGTTTGTCACACTTTAATGTTTCAGATAATCAAACACATTTAAATATTAGTCAAAGATAACACAAGTAAACACATCATGCAGTTTTTAAATGAAGGTTTTTATTATTAAGGGAAAACAAAATCCAAAACTACATGTCCCTGTGTGAAAGTATTTGCCCCCTAAGCCTAATAACTGGTTGGGCCACCCTTAGCACCAACAACTGCAATCAAGTGTTTTCCATAACTTGCAATGAGTCTGTTACAGCGCTGTGGAGGAATTTTGGCCCACTCATCTTTGCAGAATTGTTGTAATTCAGCCACATTGGAGGGTTTTCGAGCATGAACCACCTTTTTAAGGTCATGCCACAGCATCTCAATGGGATTGAGGTCAGGACTTTGACTAGACCACTCCAAAGTCTTCATTTTGTTTTTCTTCAGCCGTTCAGAGGTGGACTTGCTGGTGTGTTTTGGATCATTGTCCTGCTGCAGAACCTAAGTTGAAAAAATAAGAAATCAGGATATCATGACTTACACAAAACTGCTGAAAAACTACAATTTTATGTGTAAACAGTTAAACAATTACAATTCTATAAAATGATCTTTTACAATTCCAGGTCCAAGTTTTTCATTTGTTACAGGAACTGAAGTTTATTTTGTATGCCTGTGTCACCCAGCTGTGTTGTGTGTGTGTGTGTGTGTGTGTGTGTGTGTGTGTGTGTGTGGTGTTGCGTGTGTGCTGTGTGTGTTCAGGAGTTGCCGAAGTATCTGCGTGGTTATCACAGCGTGGAGAAGCAGGATCTGATCTCTCTGGCTGGTCTCCTGTTCAGGGCGCGAGTGGACGCAGACCGATCACAGTTCGTCATGATCCCCAGG
>JAUCMX010000011.1:24517466-24534966 GCA_033459395.1 Hemibagrus guttatus
TTGTCAAGAGGAAAATGAGAAACAAGAGACCAAAAAATGCAGATGAGCTGAAGGCCACTGTCAAAGAAACCTGGGCTTCCATACCACCTCAGCAGTGCCACAAACTGATCACCTCCATGCCACGCCCAATTGAGGCAGTAATTAAAGCAAAAGGAGCCCCTACCAAGTATTGAGTACATGTACAGTAAATGAACATACTTTCCAGAAGGACAACAATTCACTAAAAATGTTTTTTATTGGTCTTATGTAGTATTCTAATTAGTTGAGAGAGTGAATTGGTGGGTTTTTGTTAAATGTGAGCCAAAATCATCACAATTAAAAGAACCAAAGACTTAAACTACTTCAGTCTGTGTGCACTGAATTTATTTAATACACGAGTTTCACATTTTGAGTTGAATTACTGAAATAAATGAACTTTTCCACCACATTCTAATATATTGAGATGCACCTGTACTGTTGTGGTCCTGTAGGAGGTGCTGGTGATGCATCCATTCAGCAAAATCACTAACTGGTCCAGCGGCAACACTTACTTCCACCTGACCATCGGTAGCCTGGTGAAGGGAAACACACTGCTCTGTGAAACCTCACTGGTGAGACACACACACACACACACACACACACACACACACACACATTACATTTCATGTTTTCTTTTCAGCAATATTCCACCTTACAATCATGTCTTTAATCATTTGAATTTAAATGTAGAGATCTGAATTCTCTGTCTCTCTCTCTCTCTCTCTATTCTCACTCTCTGTCTCTGTCTCTCTCTCTATTCTCACTCTCTGTCTCTCTCTCTATTCTCACTCTCTGTCTCTCTCTCTCTCTCTCTCTCTCTCTCTCTCTCTCTCTCTCTCTATTCTCACTGTCTCTGTCTCTCTCTCTCATTCTCTCTCTTCTCTCTCTCTCTCTCTCTTCTCTTTCTCTCTATTCTCTCTCTCTCTCTCTCTCTCTCTCTCTCTCTCTCTCTCACTCTCTCTCTCTCTCTCTCTCTCTCTCTCTCTCCTCTCACTCTCTCTCTCTCTCTCTCTCTCTCTCTCTCTCAGACCTGAATTTCCACTTAATTTCCATTTTCACTTTCCACGTAAGCTGTGTTTTACATGTACACACACACTGCCTGTCCACATACACACTGAAAAGAGACGTGGAAACGTGTTTGTGATCGGAATGTCACCCCACCAACGTGTCCTGGTTCGAGGACGCATATAATGTAAACGCAATGCAGCCCGTCGTGTCTGCATTCACACTTCGACATCACACTATCATTAAACTCCGCCCACTATCATTATTCCCCCTCCCCTCTCCCGAACGGTCAGAGAGATGGAGGACCACCAGGCCGTGGAGCATGTGTGAGACTCGCACATTTATCTTTGTGGAGCGATGCGAGCATTCAAGCTAAATTTGAAAAAAGTGAGAAAAATAAATCAGCCTCACGTTGTTCTGTCAATCTTCAGTGAGCATTCAGCCTAGAAGCACCTCATGCCAAATTACAGCTTTGCTGACACACAGGAGATGACCAACTGTCCAGAAGCGGTCACCTGTAGCAAAACAATACAGGCCCAGAGCAACTCTTTTCCAGAGGTGGACAAAGTACACAACTTCTTACTTGAGTGAAAGTACAGTACTACTGGTCAAACATTACTCCATTACAAGTAACGGTTGTAAAGACAGATTTTTACTTAAGTAAAAGTACAGAAGTACTTGTCTTTTTTAAAAGTACTTAAGTATCAAAAGTAAAATGTAAATGTCAACGCATTGTTTTATTATTGTTGCATTGTTTTATGCAACACTTCCAGTACCTTTTGTAGCAACCTATTGAATACACTGACCAGTGTGTAGTATTTGTGGAATTAAGAGCTTTTAGAATGGTACAAAACCTATAGAAATTAAACAACTGAACTGACACAAAAGACAGGTATAATCATTTTAGTTTTTTATTCAACACTCCTACCACCCCAACAAAGAAGTACACATCTATGTGTGTCCATTCATGCACATTTGAATCAAGTGGTCTGTAAATGCAGACTGACCAGGAAAAAAATCCAACCTGCTTTAAAACCCAGTTACACAACTGTAGCTGTATAACTGTCCAACAGCAACACTGCTTTAATAGAGCTTTAACTGCTTTAAGAGCAAAACAGAGAGACTTATTTGCCATCAAAGCAAAAATTCCAAACCATTAGTTGTGACAGCGATACTATGTCTCACAGGTCACTATAGAGAGAAATCGCACTATGGTCAAATAAGTCCACCTTAAAATAGTTCTTGTTCATCTTAATTAGAAGCTGGTTCTCAAAGTCATGTGAATTAATTGCTCCCCTTCTCGGGCTGAAGATCGATCCAGCTGCACCCGCTGAGGCAGGGAGGGCGTGTTCAGCTTAAGTGACGGAAGCTAACGTTATTGCCTAGCTTCATCATAAACAAAGCATTTTATTCATTCTTATTTATCCCAATATAATTTACTATTCACATTTTATATAAGTTATATCTATTTCAACATTTCATTTACACCGTTTTAATATGCGTTTACACCGTTCTCGAGGCTCCTCCCTCCTGAAGTAGCGGACCATCCGGGAATTTTTGGAATGCTCTTTTCAGCATACTACGATTTGAGGCATACTAATTCTGTATTCTAATGCTATTTAAGACAGATAGTGTGAGAATTTGGACGCAGCATACGTTTTTGTGTGTTAACTAACATCATTACCGATGCGTTGGTGGTGTATATGCAAAGCTACGGCAACTAGGCAAACAAATACATAAAAAAAAACATTTGCTTTACCATACATACTTCATGGCACAGGCAATATCCATTTCAAGCTTTTACCAGAAATTAAAAGTATACGTACCTCAATATGCTTGCGCAGGTTAGATAGAGATGATCTGTCTTCTTCCATTTTACCACCAATTAATCAGAGTTCAAGAAAATGGCGGAAAACCACCGAACTTCACGACACGTGATGCTACAAGAGTGGGAAAAAATCATCCTCTGATTAACGTAACTACTTTCTACTCAATGACCTCGACAGAAATGTAGTGGAGTAAAAGTAACGCGTTTCCAGAAAAAATAATACTCAAGTAAAGTACAGATACTCAAAAAGTGTACTTAAGTACAGTACTCAAGGAAATGTACTTCCTTACTGTCCACCTCTGCTCTACACAGGAGTCGCTGCGTGAAGCTGTGTGGTTCTGTAACACATTCGAGGGCGGAGTAGATCGCACATATAATGAAACGTTTGCTTTCTCACAAGGACACACGTTTTTCCCACCACAGCTGGCAACAATCACGGGCCTATAGGTTACTCCAGCTCTTGCGATGGTTTTTAAAAGAAAACCCACCACTTCAGGTCAACTTCGCGAAGCCATTTTTCCTCTGCAGACTTATTGAGATATCATGCAGGAAAGAGGGATCTGATCCAGATGTGATGACGCGCCGTGTTCTGATTGGCTGATGATCCGATCTGCTTGAATCGGATCGCGCTCACGGCATTTTAATGCCGAGTGTGAACGCAGCCGTAGTCTTACCAGAGGCCAAAAGTTTGCTCCTGTTGTTGTTGTGTCCATGTTGATGATCGAGTGTCTTGATTGAGTGTGACACTCAGGACTTTAAGAATTTGTAGTGTTTCTGCCTTAAGTATTTCTGTTTTTTAGCCTACTAGGGGTGATATATTCATAGAAAAGTTCCACAAAATCCAATTTTTTTCCACACACAAATGTTTCTATCTTCAAAGTAAATGTTGCTATTAAACCCATTCCTGCTCTCTGAGATGCTCCAAGTGCTTGTTCATGTAAAAAGCAGCTCAAATCTCATCTTCAACCAGTAAAATTCTGTGTAAGGTTCTCCAACAGAGGGAAAAACACACGTCTACAACACACTGAAAGCCGACAGACTCGTTTTAGATCAGACTCACAGCCTGAACATCATTCGTTATTTTACACTGAGATTTTGATTGACAGGCGACAAATCTGATCTGTGTTTTTATTTGTTTATTTATTTATTTAATTATTTATTTATTTTTGTCTCAAAACCCTTTCCTCTGAGTTCATCCTGTGTGTCCTGTGTTTCAGGGATATAAAATGGACGACTTGCTGAACTCTTATGTGAACATGTACATGCAGGAGAGGGTGCTGGTGAGAGAAAGAAGCCGGCGCTTCTTTTAATGAACACACACACACACACACACACACACACACACACACACACACACACACACACACACACACACACACACACTCACTCACTCACTGTAGGAGTTAGCACTATGTCTTATTTAATAAATTCTATTTAAAATTATTACCGAAGTTAAAAGTCCTGGACTGTTCATTAGACTTCAGCTTGAGTTTTCTGCCCAGATGAAACATTAGACGTTATTAATGATGACATTTCTCTTTGTTTTATTCGTTCTCTGATGTTATGAAGTCAAATTCTATTTCTCTGTAAAAAAAAAAAAAAAAATCATAAAACTGTCAAATAAACCTTCCAGAAAAATCCCTCTGACTGCATCCGAGTGTGAAATAAATGTCTGTTTTAATGTTTTTAAGACGTGATGTAGCACGCAGCAGAAGAACCTTCAGGTTCCTCTCTCACACACCTTCAGGAGCATGATGTGGCAGGAAAGCCAACGCAAATCCTCGCTGATCTTTTAGCTCTTCAGCCGCGCGGTGTGACGTGAGAGAGATGCTAACCGGTGGCTATAGGCTTCCGTTCACGGTTAGGAACGTTAGCGTTGTAGCTGCAGCACACAGTTACAGAGACAGACTCATGTTTTAATGTCATGTTACTTTCTGCCAAAAGCTGAGAAATAGGAGCTGCTTCTGCTCCTGAGGTTTCCTTCACTCTTTTGTCAGTTTAGTTCACACACTCACTCACGCTGCTCACACACCCAATGGCTCTTATATAAGAATAGTCAATCCATCCATCCCTCCATCCATCATCCCTCCATCCATCATCCATCCATCCATCATCCCTCCATCCATCCCTCCATCATCCCTCCATCCATCATCCCTCCATCCATCATCCCTCCATCCATCATCCCTCCATCCATCATCCATCCATCCCTCCATCCATCATCCATCCATCATCCATCCATCCAGCCTTTCACCCATCCATCCATCCATCCATCCATCCATCCATCCATCCATCCAGCCTTTCATCCATCCATCATCCATCCATCATCCATCCATCCATCCAGCCTTTCATCCATCCATCCATCCATCATACATCCATCCAGCCTTTCATCCATCCATACAGCCTTTCATCCATCCATCCAGCCTTTCACCCATCCATCCATCCATCCAGCCTTTCATCCATCCATCTATCCATCCATCATCCATCCATCCATCCATCCAGCCTTTCATCCATCCATCCATCCATCATACATCCATCCAGCCTTTCATCCATCCATCCAGACTTTCATCCATCCATCTATCCATCCATCCAGCCTTTCACCCATCTTTTCATCCATCCATTCATTCACCCACCCTTCCATCATTCATCCATCCATTCATCAGCCAGCCATTCAGCCTTTCATTTATTCATTTTTACATCCATCCATCCATCCATCCAGCCTTTCACCCATCCATCCATCCATCCATCCATCCAGCCTTTCATCCATCATCCATCCATCCATCCATCCATCCATCCATCCATCCATCCATCCAGCCTTTCATCCATCCATACATACATACATACATCCATCCATCCATCATACATCCATCCAGCCTTTCATCCATCCATCCAGCCTTTCACCCATCCATTCATCCATCCATCCATCCATCCATCCATCCATCCATCCATTCAGCCAGCCATCCAGCCTTTCATCCATCTTTTCATCCATCCATTCATCCATTCATCAGCCAGCCATTCAGCCTTTCATTTATTCATTTTTACATCCATCCATCCATCCATCCAGTCAGCCAGCCATCCTTTCATCATCTAGCCTTCCATCCATACATCCATTAAAACCATCCATCCATCCATCAAACAGCCATTTATTCATCCAGCCTTTTATCCAGCCTTTCATCTATTTATCCATCAGTCACCCATCCATCCATCTATCCGTCCATGCACCTATCCATCCATTCATCCACCCACCCTTCCATCATCTGTCTGTCCATCCATCCATCCATTCATCCGTCTGTCCGTCTATCCATCCATTCATCCACCCACCCTTCCATCATCTGTCTGTCCATCCATCCATCCATTCATCCGTCTGTCCGTCTATCCATCCATTCATCCACCCACCCTTCCATCATCTGTCTGTCCATCCATCCATCCATTCATCCGTCTGTCCGTCTATCCATCCATTCATCCAACCATCTTTTCATCTGTCCATCCATCCATCCAGCCAGCCATTTATTCATCCATCCATCCATCCATCCATTGCTCTTAATCTGTGATACACTAATACACTGATACAGTAAATTCATCATAACATTCAGTTCCTCCTGTCGTATATACACAAACCAGATGGATGGATATACAAATCTAAAAGGAGGTTTTATTCTCTCTGTGTGTGTGTGTGTGTGTGTGTGTGTGTGTGTGTGTGTGTGTGTGTGTGTGATTTTACACAGCTGCTGGAACAGGAGTTGGTGTTTGTGTTTAAGGCGTCTCCTCCACGTGGGCTTTATTTTAGTAAAACACATTCCTGTGGCAGTGAAGTCATCTCTCTCTCTCTCTCTCTCTCTCACACACACACACACACACACACTCTCTCTCACACACACACACACACACACACACACACACACACACACACACACACACACACACACATACACTTGAGTGACATTTGTGCTTCGGCTGACAATGACGCCCCTGTTCATTGCATACTGCTCTGTGTGTGTGTGTGTGTGTGTGTGTGTGTGACATGAGGCCCTGTGGGTGTATTAAAGCAGTGTGTGTTTAATCCAGAGCATGTGTTTACTGAACAGACCTTCTGTGGTTTTTATGTAATACAATAAAAGACTGGATTGTTTTTATTCTTTAATTAGTTGTGTGTGTGTGTGTGTGTGTGTGTGTGTGTGCATGTGCACGAGTGAGTGTGCGTGTATGAGTCTGTGTGTGTGCATGAGTATGTGTGTGTCTGCGTGAATCTGTGTGTGTGTGTGTGTGCATGTGTGTCAGCGTGTATGAGTCTGTGTGTGTGCATGAGTATGTGTGTGTCTGTGTGAATCTGTGTGTGTGTGTGTGTGTGGCATGTGTGTGTCAGTGTGTATGAGTATGTGTGTGTCTGCGTGAATCTGTGTGTGTGTTTATTTTCTCTGTCATCTTTATTCACTGTTCATTCCAGCTGTTTATCTTTCTCCTTATCATCTGTCTGTCTCTCTGTTTGTCCAGCTGTCTTTCTGTTTATTTGTCTGTCTGTCCAACCAACCACGTTTATCTATCATTCTGTCTTTCTGCACACCGGTCTGTCTGTCTGTCTGTCTGTCACAAATGAATCCTGCACAGCCAGGAGCGGAGAGAGAGAGAGAGAGAGAGAGAGAGAGAGAGAGAGAGAGAGAGAGAGAGAGAGAGAGAGAGAGAGAGAGAGAGAGAGAGAGAGAGAGAGAGAGAGAGAGAGAGAGAGAGAGAGAGAGAGAGAGAGAGAGAGAGAGAGAGAGAGAGAGAGAGAGAGAGAGAGAGAGAGAGAGAGAGAGAGAGAGAGAGAGAGAGAATGAAAAGTCAGAGTGTGAGACAGAAAAGACCGAGATTGAGAGAGAGAGGGAGAGAGGGAGAGAGGGAGGGTGAGGGAGGGAGAGAGAGAAAAAGAGAGAGGGAGAGACTGAAGGAGAATGTCAGATTTAAAGAAAGAGACAGCTAGGCACAAAGAGTGTGAGATGACAAACAGAATGTGTGTGTGTGTGTGTGTGTGTGTGTGTGTGTGTGTGTGTGTGTGTGTGAGAGAGAGATTCAGATTCCCAGTGATGATATAACGAGGTTAATGATGTTTTTGTACTGTTTGGGATTTGATCTGGAATTAAAGCGGATTTGTGAACTGAACACAATTTCACCTGATTTCAGTTTTTATCTGATTTTCTCCAGCTCCTGTTTTCCATATGTAAATGAATGTAAATGAGGTGAAATGGAGAGGTTTATAAAGAGAGTGGTTATTAGCTGTAAGGATCCTGACTCGTTCTGGTTAATCCTCTGGTTCTGTTGGACGATGTTTTTGTGTGGCGCCGGTCACAAGTGTGCGATCTTCACATTCCACTGGAGAGAGTTTCAGCTCTTACATAAGTCTGGGCTTCAGTGCCTCACGTTATTATCATGGATTTGGAGACTGTGCCGTTTACCTGCTGAAGTGGAAAACACGCAAAAACATCTTCACCATGTAGGTCAAGGGTCACGAGCCTCACCTTCCTCACAGCTTCCAGTCGCTCGTACCATCACACTGCTGCAGAGTCGCGCCTCATGACGCTCTGATTCTCTCAAAAAAAAAAAATCCAGGAAAAATAGCCTTAATTCTTGATTTTTTTGAGTTCTCTAAAACAAAAAAAAAGGTTACACACTGCAAAAAAAGATGCAGCTTCACAGCTGGGAAAAGTGAACATTACCTTCTTTTATAAAAAAAAAAAAAAAGGGAATAACTTCCCTGAAAAAGTGAAGTTTCTTAAACGGGAGAAACATTCCTTAAAATGTCATGTCGTAAAAAGCATTTATTTTTTGTTGTTGTTGTTGTTGTTGTTGTTGTTGTTTTCTGACATTGTATACATTGTACAAATTGACATCATGAAAGTAATTATGCTTCAGGACATTATGTTTGATATTTGTGATATTATTTCCTTTTTCAAATAAAAAAATATTTACTTAATTTCTGATGTTCTTAAATTAATGAACAAGAAAGAAAGTGTTTTTTATTTAATTCAGTTAAAAAATCAATTATTGCTTTATTATTATTATTATTATTATTATTATTATTATTATTATTATTATTATTTATAGTATAGTATGGAAATGAGAGGCTCCAGTGTTCACCTTTGACCTTTCTAATGTACTGTATGAATTTATTTAAATTTGGAGAACCTCACATTTTTGCCCAGAAATGAATATTTTATGGGTTAAAAATTTGCCAAATTTTCCTGCGCTGAGCAATTCATTTTCTCTTATTATACTCCAAAGCTGTGAGTATAGTACAGTATAGTATAGTATAGTGTAGTGTAGTGTAGTGTGGCATAGTATAGTATAGTACAGTATAGTATACTGCAGTGTGGTATAGCATAGTATAGTATAGTGTAGTGTAGTGTGGCATAGTATAGTATAGTATAGTATAGTATAGTATAGTGTAGGGTAGTATAGCACAGTGTGGCATAGTATAGTATAGTATACTGCAGTGTGGTATAGTATAGTATAGTGTAGTGTAGTGTGGCATAGTATAGTATAGTATAGTGTAGGGTAGTATAGCACAGTGTGGTATAGTATAGTATAGTATAGTATAGTATACTGCAGTGTGGTATAGCATAGTATAGTGTAGTGTAGTGTGGTATAGTATAGTGTAGTGTAGTGTGGCATAGTATAGTATAGTATACTGCAGTGTGGCATAGTATAGTATAGTATAGTGTAGTGTGGCATAGTATAGTATAGTATAGTGTAGGGTAGTATAGCACAGTGTGGTATAGTATAGTATAGTATAGTATAGTATACTGCAGTGTGGTATAGCATAGTATAGTGTAGTGTAGTGTGGTATAGTATAGTATAGTATACTGCAGTGTGGCATAGTATAGTATAGTATAGTGTAGGGTAGTATAGTATAGTATACTGCAGTGTGGTATAGCATAGTATAGTGTAGTGTAGTGTGGCATAGTATAGTATAATATAGTGTAGGGTAGTATAGCACAGTGTGGTATAGTATAGTATAGTATACTGCAGTGTGGTATAGCATAGTATAGTGTAGTGTAGTGTGGTATAGTATAGTATAGTGTAGTGTAGTGTGGCATAGTATAGTATAGTATAGTGTAGGGTAGTATAGCACAGTGTGGTATAGTATAGTATAGTATAGTGTAGTGTAGTGTGGTATAGTGTAGTGTAGTGTGGCATAGTATAGTATAGTACAGTATAGTATACTGCAGTGTGGTATAGCATAGTATAGTATAGTGTAGGGTAGTATAGCACAGTGTGGTATAGTATAGTATAGTATAGTGTAGTGTAGTGTGGTATAGTATAGTATAGTATAGTGTAGGATAGTATAGTATAGTGTAGTGTAGTATAGTATAGTATAGTGCAGTGTGGCATAGTATAGTATAGTATAGTGCAGTGTTAGTGTAGTATAATATAGTATAGTATAGGGTAGTGTGGTATAGTATAGTGTAGTGAGGTATAAAATAATATAGTATAGTGCAGTGTTAGTATAGTATAGTATAGTGTAGTGAGGTATAAAATAGTATAGTATAGTATAGTGCAGTGTGGTATAGTATAGTATAGTATACTGCAGTGTGGTATAGCATAGTATAGTATAGTATACTATATTATAGTGCAATGTGGTGAAATAGTGCAAAGTATAGCATAGTGTGGTATAGTATGGTATAGTATAGTGTAGTGAGGTATAGTATAGTATAGTGCAGTGTGGTATAGTATAGTGTAGTGAGGTATAAAATAGTATAGTATAGTATAGTATAGTATAGTATAGTATAGTATACTGCAGTGTGGTATAGTATAGTATAGTATACTGCAGTGTGGTATAGCATAGTATAGTATAGTATACTATATTATAGTGCAATGTGGTGAAGTATAGCATAGTGTGGTATAGGATAGTATAGTGCAGTATGGTATAGTATAGCATAGTGAGGTATAGTATAGTATAGTGCAGTGTGGTATAGTATAGTGTAGTGAGGTATAGTATAGTATAGTGCAGTGTGGTATAGTATAGTATAATATAGCATAGTATACTGCAATGTGGTATAGCATAGTATAGTGTAGTGTAGTGTAGTGCAGTGTGGTATAGTATAGTATAGTATACTGCAGTGTGGTATAGCATAGTATAGATAGTATAGTATAGTATAGTATAGTATAGTATAGTATACTGCAGTGTGGTATAGCATAGTATAGTATAGTGTAGTGCAGTGTAGTGTGGCATAGTAAAGTATAGTATAGTATAGTATAGTATAGTATACTGCAGTGTGGTATAGCATAGTATAGAATAGTATAGTGTAGTGTAGTGCAGTGTGGCATAGTATAGTATAGTGCAGTGTAGTGTAGTATAATATAGTATAGTGTAGGATAGTATAGTATAGTATAGTGTAGTATAGTATAGTATAGTGCAGTGTGGCATAGTATAGTATAGTATAGTGCAGTGTAGGATAGTATAGTATACTGCAGTGTGGTATAGCATAGTATAGTGTAGTGTAGTGTAGTGCAGTGTGGCATAGTGCAGTGTGGCATAGTATAGTATAGTGCAGTGTAGTGTAGTATAATATAGTATAGTGTAGGATAGTATAGTATAGTGTAGTGTAGTATAGTATAGTATAGTATAGTATAGTGCAGTGTTAGTGTAGTATAATATAGTATAGAGTAGTGTAGTGTGGCATAGTATAGTGTAGTATAGTATAGGGTAGTGTAGTATAGTATAGTACAGTATACTATATTATAGTGCAATGTGGTGAAGTATAGCATAGTGTGGTATAGGATAGTATAGTGCAGTATGGTATAGTATAGTATAGTATAGTATAGTATAGTGTAGTGAGGTATAAAATAGTATAGTATAGTGCAGTGTGGTATAGTATAGTGTAGTGAGGTATAAAATAGTATAGTATATTATAGTGCAGTGTGGTATAGTATAGTATAGTGTAATGAGGTATAGTATAGTATAGTATAGTATAGTACAGTATAGTGCAGTGTGGTATAGTATAGTATAGTGTAGTGAAGTATACTATACTATACTATACCACATTGCACTATACTATACTATACTATACTATACTATATTATACTATTTTTATACCTCACTACACTATACTATACCACACTACACTATACAATATAGTATAGTGTAGTATAGTGTAGTGAGGTATAGTATAGTGTAGTGAGGTATAAAATAGTATAGTATAGTATTGTTTAGTATAGTATAGTATAGTATAGTGTAGTGAGGTATAGTATAGTATAGTATAGTGCAGTGTGGTATAGTATAGTGTAGTGAGGTATTGCATAGTGCAGTGTAGTGTAGTGTAGTGAGGTATAGTATAGTGTAGTGTGGTATAGTATAGTATAGTATAGTATAGTATAGTATAGTATAGTATAGTATAGTGCAGTGTGGTATAGTATAGTGCAGTGTGGTATAGTGTAGTGTGGTATAGTGTAGTGTGGTATAGTATAGTGCAGTGTGGTATAGTATAGTGCAGTATAGTATAGTATACTGCAGTGTGGTATAGTATAGTGTAGTGTGGTATAGTATAGTATAGTACCACATCCCCTATATAGTATAGTATAGCTTAGTGGTTAAAGCATTTGACTACTGATTGGAAGGTTGTGTGTTTGAATCCCAGGTCGACCAAGCTGCAACTACTGGGCCCCTGAGCAAGGCCCCTAACCCCAAAAATGCTCAGTTGTATAAAAAATAAGATGAAAATGTAAGTCGCTCTGGATAAGGGCGCTAAATGCTAGAAATGTAAATGTATAGTGCAGTGTGGTGAAGTATAGTATAGTGCTGTATAGTATAGTATATTATAGTGTAGTGAGGTATGGTATAGTATAATATAGTGTAGTGCGGTATAGTATAGTGTAGTGCGGTATAGTATAGTGTAGTGAGGTATAGTATAGTGTGGTGTGGTATAGTATAGTGTAGTGAGGTATGGTATAGTGCAGTGTGGTATAGTATAGTACAGTATAGTATAGTTTAGCATAGTGTAGTGAGGTATAGTATAGTGTAGTGAGGTATAGTATAGTGTGGTGTGGTATAGTATAGTGTAGTGAGGTATGGTATAGTGCAGTGTGGTATAGTATAGTACAGTATAGTATAGTTTAGCATAGTATAATATAGTGTAGTGAGGTATAGTATAGTGCAGTGTGGTGTGGTATAGTGTAGTACAGTATAGTATAATATAATATAGTATAGTACAGTATAATATAGTATAGTGCAGTGTGGTGAAGTATAGCATAGTGTGGTATAGTATAGTACAGTATGGTATAGTGTAGTGCGGTATAGTATAGTGTAGTACAGTATAGTATAGTATAGTACAGTACAGTATAGTATAGTGTAGTGTGGTATAGTATAGTACAGTATAGTATAGTTTAGCATAGTATAATATAGTATAGTGTGGCATAGTATAGTATAGTGCAGTGTGGTATGGTATAGTGTAGTGAGGTATAGTATAGTATAGTACAGTACAGTATAGTATAGTGCAGTGTGGTATAGAATAGTATAGTATAGTATAGTACAGTATAGTATAGTGCAGTGTGGTATGGTATAGTGTAGTGAGGTATAGTATAGTATAGTATAGTACAGTATAGTATAGTGCAGTGTGGTATAGTATAGTATAGTACAGTATAGTATGGTATAGTGTAGTGAGGTATAGTATGGTATAGTATAGTGCAGTGTGGTATAGTATAGTATAGTACAGTACAGTATAGTATGATACAGTATAGTATAGTGTAGTGTGGTATAGTATAGTATAATATAGTATAGTATAATATAGTGTAGTATAGTATAGTATAGTATAGTATAGTATAGTATAGTATAGTATAGTATAGTATAGTACAGTACAGTATGGTATAGTGTAGTATAGTATGGTATAGTATAGTGCAGTGTGGTATAGTATAGTATAGTATACTGCAGTGTGGTATAGTATAGTATAGTATAGTATAGTACAGTACAGTATAGTATGATACAGTATAGTATAGTGTAGTGTAGTATAGTATAGTATAGTACAGTATGGTATAGTGTAGTGAGGTATAGTATAGTATGGTATAGTATAGTGCAGTGTGGTATAGTATAGTATAGTGCAGTATAGTACAGTACAGTATGGTATAGTGTAGTATAGTATGGTATAGTATAGTGCAGTGTGGTATAGTATAGTATAGTATAGTACAGTACAGTATAGTATGATACAGTATAGTGTAGTGTAGTGTAGTAAAGTACAGTATGGTATAGTGTAGTGAGGTATAGTATAGTATGGTATAGTATAGTGCAGTGTGGTATAGTATAGTATACTGCAGTGTGGTATAGTATAGTATACTGCAGTGGGGTATAGTATAGTATAGTACAGTATAGTATGATACAGTATAGTATAGTATAGTGTAGTGTGGTACAGTATAGTATATTATATTAAGTGTAGTATAGTATAGTATAGTGTAGTGTGGTACAGTATAGTATATTATATTAAGTGTAGTATAGTATAGTATACTGCAGTGTGGTATAGTATAGTACAGTATAGTATGATACAGTATAGTATAGTGTAGTGTGGTACAGTATAGTATATTATATTAAGTGTAGTATAGTATAGTATAGTGCAGCACAATACAGTACAGTATAGTATGAGTTTTGCTCTACAACAGTCCAAAGCTAAAATATAGAAATTATAGTACAGTACAATATTCTACAGTAAGAGAAATAAGAGGTACAGGATCTCAGCTCTGGAAGCTGACTTGTCTTAACCTTCCTAAAGCACAGTATGAGTTTGCCCAAAAAAACACAAACTATTTTTTCTGCGATTTTCACCAAATTCACCCTGTGCTTTAAGGTGGTCAAGCTTAGGGGTGAGGGTGCACTTACTTTCGCCCTAGAACACAGTATTTCTTTGTGGTGCACCTTCTGCCCTGAGGACGAGAAACAACATGCTTAAAACGACTACATTACTGTCTGAGATTCTGTTACGGAGGATTAATCAACCCCTTCTGGCCAATCAGAATCCAGAACCAAGCAGTGTTTTGAGACTATAAAAGTTCAATATCAGTGACGTGTTCTGTATTAACACAGGTGGAGTCACGTCGTGGTTAACGTCGTGACGCAGAGCAGGAATGTTCCTCACAGCCATTACAGTTAAAATTACTCACCGGTAACAAACAGGGTTTCCCGTCTGCGTGAGTCACGGACGTGTTACGCAGACGTGACGTGGGATTTTCACTCATTCTTTACATTTCAGACAGTGTGGATGAGAACAAATGATACACGTTAAAGACGGTTAAATACATCAACACCTTTATTTATTTGTGAAATGTTCCAGAACGTTCACATCTTTTTAGCAGAGTTGGAATGAACCGTTTCAGTATTAGATCCACTAATATAAAATAGAAATATATTAATCTTACATCATATGTTACAACACAGTAAACAAAACGTATGAAGAAAGCACAGCTCGGCGTGATCGTGAGTACGACACACTGACCAGCAGATGCATTGTACAAACGGAGAAATAAGGGTGAGTAGTAACAATTTACAATTCCACAGTTATTTTTTCCCCCTTTAAATCTTCTGTAAAGTCGTTACACACAAGGAGACTGCTGCGTTTTTTTTCCTCCAGCTTCAGGGAGTGAATGAAAAGAATGCACAGAAAAGGTGGAGCTGTAAAAACCACAAGAGTTTCAGCCTCCAGAAAAAATGTCGAAGAATAACAATACGGTGAGATCAGTGACGAGAGTGTGTGTGTGTGGGGGGGGGAGGAAGTGAGAGGAAAAACAGTCCAGAGACTGAAATAAAAAAAAAAAACAGACTTGGATAACATTCTTAAATCCTATTCTTGAAATATTTTTAACGTTTAAGGTTCGGGGGTTTAATGAGTCTAAAAAGTTGCCTGAGTTTGTGCAGCTAAAGCCTGAAGCTGTGAGTCGTGGCAAGGTATGAATGGAAATGTTTGAATAAATATTTATGACAGATTCACGCAACTGACTCTTTGCGATTTACGGGTTTAAGCATTGCACTGTTTTCCCGGTGTCTCTGATTCCTCTGAACCACAACACAACACTACTCCTGCTCAAACAGCTCACATTCAGAAACCTCCTCATTTTTTTCCTTCCTTCAAAGATCTGCTTGAGTTTAGCGAAAGGTCCACAAGTGTGACCAAAGCTTAGCTTCAGATCCTCTGGACAGCTCGGTGTCTCTTTTTTTTTCCCATTTCCCACGGCTCTGTGGAGATCCGGCACTTTGTCAGCACTCAGATGAAGATTTCCACAGCCTCAGCTTCCATACTGTCGAGACCTCTGAATGGATTCACAGCCTTCTGTTTACTGCTTTCTGTGAAAAGAAATCAACATCACGTAGATTAGTAAAGGAAGTATCTTTTATGTAAATACATACCGAAACCTTTATATAGTTGCGTTCAAAGGTATTGTTGAGATATCTTGGCTGATGTGAATACACCGATCAGGTATAACACTGTGAGCAGTGCCAGGTGAAGTGAGTAACACTGAGTATCTCCTCATCATGGCACCTGTTAGTGGGTGGGATATATTCGGCAGCAAGTGAACATTTTGTCCTCAAAGTTGATGTGTTAGAAGCAGGAAAAATGGACAAGCGTAAGGATTTGAGCGAGTTTGATGAAGGGCCAAATTGTGATGGCTAGACCACTGGATCAGAACATCTCCAAAACTGCAGCTCTTGTGGGGTGTTCCCGGTCTGCAGTGGTCAGTGTCTATCAAAAGTGGTCCAAGGAAGGAACAGTGGTGACCCGGAGACAGGGTCACGGACGGTCGAGGCTCAGTGATGCATGTGGGGAGCGAAGGCTAGCCCGTGTGTTCCGATCCAACAGATCCAAGGTACTGTTGATCAGATTGCTGAAGAAGTTAATGCTGGCTCTGATAGAAAGGTGTCAGAATACACAGTGCATGACGGGTCAGGGCTGTTTTGGCAGCAAAAGGGGGACCAACACCAATATTAGGCAGGTGGTCATAATGTTATGCCTGATCGGTGAATATTCTGGTGTACGAATGACATGAGCGACTCTCACATGCAGCCCAATAATCTGTTAATAATTTGACTGAGAGCTAGATCACTGTTTATTTATTTAGGATATAACTTCCTGCAGTGAGAAAATATTTTCATGTAGCCATTGCATAGTACTTTAAAAATAAAAAAGTCTTTCACAACTGTAAATATTTATTCACATCAGAGAGCCAGCATGCTGTTCTGTTCTCACATAAAACACACACACACACACACACACACACACACACACACACACTGGTAAATCAATAACAACTGGAGTGCAGCTCGAGTCTAATCGATGTGAACTCTGCTGTGCAACGATCCATGCAGAGTTCATACTAATCACTAACTCATTCTGTTTTTCCATTCCTCATCATTCTTTTGTGTGTGTGTGTGTGTGTAAGAGAGAGTGTACTGACCCTGAATACTGGAAAGTGCTGGTGGTGTGTGTGTCATGGGCTCAGCCTGGCCCCTGGCCTTACACACTGTATCAGCAACACGGGGAAAAACCTCGACGTGTTTCCTGTCTGCTCGTCTGTGCTGCACTTTCCTTTAGCAAAATAAACAGAATAAATTTGTAATTTAAAAGCCTCCGCGACATCAATTTCACCATGTATTAGCAATATTAGTATTTCTGTTATTATGTTATTATACACCGATCAGGCATA
>JAUCMX010000011.1:24539966-24562466 GCA_033459395.1 Hemibagrus guttatus
TCTGAATCCTGATCGCCTTTTCTGCATGGCCTTCCAGCTCCTGCTTCAGTCTCTCGTTCTCCTTCATCAGGAGCTCCATTTGTGGCGAGACCTCCCTGCCAGCAGGGGGCGCACTGCAGAAAACATGCCGCACTTCGGGTGACGGAACAGGTGGGACAAGCCTAAACATGAAGATTGAAACATTAGTTCTTAAATTATGAAAGCCGATGTCAAGCTTTATGTTAAGAAAAGCAAAAGCAAGCTAATCAACAACAAGGGAACCATGATGTAAAGCTAGATGCAGATGGAAATTGGTGCATTACTCATATCTGTTTAGATCAGCGGTTCTCAAAGGTTCTGTCGCTTGTAAATCTCGAAACTGTGCAATAAATTCCCATGGAACATTTTAGCATGGATTAACATTATTAATTTCCAAGTAATATTTTCTTGAAGCTTTTCAACACCCAAACTGTCCACTGATTGGCCCTTGGTGATGGACCCCTTAACTTTAATCGCGTCGGTTGTGAATTCCATCAGTGACCTCATTCTGAGAAACACTTGATGAAGATATGGTTAGTCTCTCCTTCCTACAATTAGACGCAATTAGTCATAATTGTGTTATTGGCGGCTCGTTTGCATTACCTGTTGTGTTGAGAGTGGAACGGTGGTGGAGGTTTCGGGTAGAACGTGTCGAACTCATGAGTGTGATCAGACATGGGTGTGTGAGGCTGAAACCCCAGATGATGTTGTCTAACTTGATAGCCGGATATTTGCGGGTAGCTAGACGAAGAGCTCATGGAGAGGGGCTCCGCATTAACGTCTTTGCGTAGAAGCGAGAGCTGCATGAGATGCTCGCTAAGCGACCTGGCGTGGCTCGGTTTCAGGTCATCCTCTGGGTAAATCCTCCTGTCCTGGCACCACTGAGAAGCCATGAGCTGTGAATTCACTTTGGCCTGCTCGTAGGTGGGCAGCTGCTCATGGTGGTAAGGTGGATAGATTTCCAAGTGCTGGAAGTCAATGTGGTGCTCTTGACCCTGCGGTTCTTGACGTTCCTCCTGAGAGAGGCTGTCTGATGAGGAGCGTGGGCTTCCGGCTCCTCCGCTCACCGTGCTCCGTAAGGCCTGCTGCTGGATGGCCAGGAGGGTGCGAGCATCTGTGGGGTTTCCATAACGCAGCTGTTCCTGGATCAGTCTGTGCAGCACCGTGCTAGATGCCTCCTCTGTTCGCATTTTATTTGGGATGAAAGCGAAGTATTCCGTGAATCAGTGCAAACTGAAGAACGGAAAAAGAAATAGATGGGATGAGAGCTGGAGATGAGATGATTATATATTTATTTATATAACTTTAAAAAAAATATTTTAAAATCTTTAAAAAAAAATTTGTTTCCATCATATATATATATATATATATATATATAAAACATTTTAAAGAAATACACAAAAATAATTGTCGATGTCACGTGACTGACGCCAGACTATAGGCTCCTCGTGCCGCATTCCTGAGGCAAAAGAAAATGAACCTGTCGCTTAACTCCACAAAACCAACAATATCGTCAGAATAAAACGATGTCTTCCATAATTTGGATAATAAACTGTCCTCTTAAGAAACATTAACTTAGCTATATCAAATATAAACATCAAACATCCATTTAAAAAAAATGTCAACATTTCGTTTAAAGTCCTAGTCTCGCGCATTCCTTTGAGGAACTATTTTAAATCAGTTTACCTTTAATTATTCTTCTCAGATCGAGTCAGAGATCCTCTGCAAGCTTTAACGTGTGTGTACGCAATCCAGAGTGCGTGTTTTTAGAGTCCTTTTTGCTGTTTATTTCATGTTTTTGCACATTACTGAAGTACGGCGCGTGAACTTTTCCTGCTCTCCAGTTTCTGAGCCGTGAGAGCTGCGCGAGGATCATAAATAGCCTAACTAACCGCGCGCACAGGGAGGGGAGGGGAGTGGAGGGGGGTGGGGTTTTTGTGTTTGCTGTGAAAGTGGAATGTGAGGAATGTTAAGCGCGCGTGTGTGCGCCCTCACTGCTTATCTCCCTCAGGGATCGTAATGGAACGCTGCGCGCGCTTAAAGCGAGAAGCTAATTTGAACAAGGGGGAGAAAAAGCCGTTGGTGTCGGCTAGAAAGATTATCATTTTTAAATTAGCTTACATGCTAACAGACCTGACACTAACAATAAATACTAACATGATGAAACAAAAACGATTTTTTTTATACCACAGATTCGATGAGCAGACACGAAAAACGACATGAATCTACAAAAGTAAATAAAAAGAAGTCGTAAATGAAAAGAAATACATTCAAATAAAGCCATTTTACTGTAAACTCTACATCTGTTATGTAAAAACAATCCAAACCAGGACATGTTACAGCAGCAGACAAGAGACAACAGAATACATAAGACAGAAGACAATATAGCATCAGAAAACAATTTAAATAAGTTAAAACAAACAACTACAGAGGCACAAAAGTGTGTGGTATACATAGCATGCCGATTATGTTCAGAATATAACCAGAAACACTTGTATGAAGGTTGTAAGGTTCCAAAAATGTCAGCGTGCAACTTTAGACTGAGCAAAATTCTTAGGTATGACGTTTATCCTCCGAGAGGTCAGGAAATCCTATCTGAAGCAGCTTATAGAAGTGCTTTGTACTCAAATACTTCCTCCTGCTAGTTCACTAGGTCAGGAACCAAAAATGCTATTAAGAAGAAGGCTTGTTATGGGGGAAAGAAAAGGTAAACAAGCGAAGGATTAAAACTACATTTTTCTGGAGTTACTGGAGTTGCAGTGCCAAATTAACCAGATTTTTGACAGAAAATTGCTTTGAGTGACAATTTTAAGTGCTTCAGAAAGATACTGTGTCGAACTATGACTTTATATTGATGCATCTATAAATGTCATAATACAAATTCCTAATAAAATAGGTATCCATGGTTCTTTTATAAAACTGACCAAAATGACCCTAGATATGGAATCCACCCCTACTGGTGCTATATGATGCTAGGACATTAAAAAAAAAATGTATACACAGCCCTTAATTTAAGGAATACCAAGAAGAAAGGAAATAATTCAAGCAAATGTGTCTTATTCAGTGCTGATGCTGATTTCTCACCTGTGAGAAACTGTGTTAACTGTCCACCTTTGTTCTGGTCACATAACAATAGTGGTTGCCGATTCTTTTGCAGTTGTGTCAAGTTTCCAAGCCAGACGTGCAAGTTTGTTTGTTACCTGAAAGCAAGGAAGGTTATATGAGCCCTATACTGCTCAGTCAAACCATACACACTCCATGGCAACCTTTTTCTGTCATTCTTTTGGTCTTTCAGCCCCTTTTTGCACAAAGCGAATACACACTGAATTGCCTTTCTAAAATTACAAGCATTGTCCCAAACCACACAATGTATTCACTCTTCTGTCATTCAACTAAACATCATTTAACAACTCCACTTCAGAGTTTAGCCAATACACTACAATACACTATACTACACTACACTATACTACACTACACTATACTACACTACAATATACTACACTACAATACACTATACTACAGTATACTACACTACACTACACCACACTATACTACACTACACTATACTACACTACACTACGATATACTACACTACAATACACTATACTACAGTATACTACACTACAATACACTATACTACAGTATACTACACTACACTACACCACACTATACTACACTACAAAACACTATACTACACTACACTATACTACACTACACTACGATATACTACACTGCAATACACTATACTACAGTATACTACACTACACCACACTATACTACACTACAATACACTATACTACACTACACTACACCACACTATACTACATTACACTATACTACACTACAGTATACTACACTACACTACGATATACTACACTACAATACACTATACTACAGTATACTACACTACACCACACTATACTACACTACAATACACTATACTACACTACACTACGATATACTACACTACAATACACTATACTACAGTATACGACACTACACTATACTACAATACACTACAATATACTAAACTACAATACACTACAGTACACTATACTACAGTATACTACACTACAATACACTATACTACACTACAGTACACTATACTACACCACACTATATTACACTATACTACAGTACACTATACTACACTACAGTACACTATACTACACTACACCACCCTATACTACACTATACTACAATACACTACAATATACTAAACTACAATACACTACAGTACACTATACTACAGTATACTACACTACAATACACTATACTACACTACAGTACACTATACTACACCACACTATATTACACTATACTACAGTACACTATACTACACTACAGTACATTATACTACACTACACCACCCTATACTACACTACACTACAGTACACTATACTACACTACACTATGATATACTACACTACAATATACTAAACTACAATACACTACAGTACACTATACTACAGTATACTACACTACAGTACACTATACTACACTACAATACACTATACTACACTACAATACACTATACTACACTACACTACAGTACACTATACTACACTGCACCACACTATACTACACTACACTACACTACACTATACTACACTACAATACACTATACTACACTACACTACAGTACACTATACTATACTACACCACCCTATACTACACTACACTACAATATACTATACTACACTACACTAAAATATACTACACTACACTACAATACACTATACTACACTACACTACAGTACACTATACTACACTACACTACACCACACTACACTACACTACACTATACTACACTACACTACAATACACTACACTACACTACACTACACTACACTATACTACACTACACTACAGTACACTATACTATACTACACCACCCTATACTACACTACACTACAATATACTATACTACACTACACTAAAATATACTACACTACACTACAATACACTATACTACACTACACTACAGTACACTATACTACACTACACTACACCACACTACACTACACTACACTATACTACACTACACTACAATACACTACACTACAGTACACCACACTATACTACACTACACTATACTACACTACACTACGATATACTACACTACAATACACTATACTACACTACACTATACTACACTGCACTACAGTACACTACACTACACCACAATATACTACACTACACCACACTATACTACACTACACTACAGTACACTATACTACACTACACCACCCTATACTACACTACACTACACTACAGTACACTATACTACATTACAATATACTATACTACAGTACACTATACCACACTACAATACACTATACTACACTACAATACACTACAGTACACTATACTACACTACAGTACACTATACTACACTACACCACACTATACTACACTACAATACACTATACTACACTACAATACACTATACTACACTACATTACAGTACACTATACTACACTACACCACCCTATACTACACTACACTACACTACAATATACTATACTACAGTACACTATACTACACTGCACTACAGTACACCACACTACACTACACCACAATATACTACACTACACCACACTATACTACACTACACTACAGTACACTATACTACACTACACCACCCTATACTACACTACACTACAGTACACTATACTACATTACAATATACTATACTACAGTACACTATACCACACTACAATACACTATACTACACTACAATACACTACAGTACACTATACTACAGTACACTATACTACACTACACCACACTATAGTACACTACACTACAGTACACTATACTACACTATAGTACACTACACCACACTATACTACACTACACTACAGTACACTATACTACACTATACTACACCACACTATACTACACTACACTACAGTACACCACACTATACTACACTACACTATACTACACTACACTACGATATACTACACAATACACTATAGTACAGTACACTATACTACACTACAATACAGTACACCACACTACACTACACCACAATACACTACACTACACCACACTATACTACACTACACTACAGTACACTATACTACACTACACCACCCTATACTACACTACACTACAGTACACTATACTACATTACAATATACTATACTACAGTACACTATACTACACTACACCACACTATACTACACTACAGTACACTATACTTCACTACACCACACTATACTACACTACACTACAGTACACTATACTACACCACACTTTACTACACTACATTACAATATACTACACTACACTACAATATACTACACTATACTACAGTACACTATACTACACTACAGTACACTATACTACACTACACCACACTATACTACACTACACTACACCACACTATACTACAGTACCCTATACTACACCACACTATACTACACTACAATATACTGCACTACAATACATTATACGACACTACACTGCACTACAATACACTACACTACAATATACTACACTACAGTACGCTATACTACAATGTAGTACACTACACTAAACTATACTATATAACACTATACTACACTAAACTATACTACACTACACTATACTACACTATTCTACACTACACTACATTACACTACACCACACTATACTACACTACACTATACTACACTATTCTACACTACACTACATTACACTACACCACACTATACTACAGTACACTACACTAAACTATACTACACTACACTCTACCACACTATACTACACTAAACTATACTACAGTACACTATGCTAAACTATACTATATTACACTATACTAAACTACGCTACACTACACCATACTATACTACACTACACTATACTACAGTGCACTACGCTATACTACTGTACACTACACTAAACTATACTATATTACACTATACTACACTACACAACACTACACTATACTCCAGTACACTAAACTATACTATATTACACTATACTACACTAAACTATACTACACTACGCTACACTATACCACACTATACTACACTACATTACAGTACACTAAACCATACTATATTACACTACACTACACTATACTACAGTACACTACACTAAACTATTGTATATTACACTATACTATACTACACTACACTATACTATATTACACTATACTACACTAAAGTACACTACACTACATTACACTATACTACACTACACTACAGTACACTAAACTATACTATATTACACTATACTACACTAAACTACACTACACTATGCTACGCCACACTAAACTATACTGCGCTATGCTATAGTACACTATACTACACTACACTACGCTATGCTACACTATGCTACACTACACTACACCACACTACACTATACTACACTACACTACACTAAACTATACTACGCTACGCTATGCTACACTATGCTACACTACACTATGCTACACTATACTATACTACACTACACTACACTAAACTATACTATATTACACTATACTACACTAAACTACACTATACTATACCACACTACACAACACTACACTACGCTACGCTAAACTATTCTACGCTATGCTATGCTACACTACACTACGCTACACCATACCACACTATACTACACTACACTATACTACAGTACATTAAACTATACTATATTACACTATACTACACTAAACTACACTATACTACAGTACACTAAACCATACTATATTACACTAGATTACACTGCACTATACTACAGTACACTACACTAAACTATTGTATATTACACTATACTATACTACACTACACTATACTACAGTACACTAAACTATACTATATTACACTATACTACACTAAAGTACACTATACTACACTACACTACATTACACTATACTACACTACACTACACTACACTATGCTACACTATACCACACTAAACTACACTACACTAAACTATACTGCGCTATGCTATAGTACACTATACTACACTACACCACACTACACTATACTACTCTACGCTACACTAAACTACACTACGCTACGCTATGCTACACTACACAACACTACACTACGCTACGCTAAACTATACTACGCTATGCTATGCTACACTACACTATGCTACACTATACCACACTATACTACACTACACGATACTACAGTACACTAAACTATACTATATTACACTATACTACACCACACTACACTACACTACGCTATGCTAAACTATGCTACACTACACTATACTACATTACACTACACTACACTATACCACACTATACTACACTACACTACACTACACTATGCTACAGTATACCACACTATACCACACTACACTATACTATACTACACTATGCTACAGTATACCACACTACACTACACTATACTACACTACACTACACTACGCTACGCTATGCTACACTAAACTATACTAAACTACACTATGCTACAGTATACCACACTATACCACATTACACTATACTATACTACACTATGCTGCAGTATACCACACTATACCACACTACACTATACTATACTACGCTACACTACACTACACTATACTACACAGTATACACTACACTACACTAGGGCCTCCATTTGCTTTTGAAACAGCCTCAATTCTTCATTGCATGGATTCCACAAGATGTGGGAAATATTCCTTTGAGATTCTGCACCACGTTAACATGACCACATAACATACTTACTGCAGACTGGGGCACTTTCATGCTGAGAATCTCTTGTTCTACCACATCTTAAAGGTGTTCTACTGGATGCACTGAAGAACACTGAACCCAAGTTAATGAAGCCAGTTTAAAATGATGTTTGTTTTGTGACATGATGCATTATCTTACTTGACATAGATGTTAGAAGATGGCAAATTGTGGCCATGAAAGGATGCACATGGTCAGCAATACTCAAAGTGGCTAGGGCATTCAAGCTTTGACTGATTGATTGATTGATTGATTGATTGATTGATTGATTGATTGATTGATTGATTGATTGATTGATGTTAATGGCTCAAAGTGTGCCAAAAAAACATTCTCCACATCATTACACCACCTCCACCAGCCTGGACTGCTGACACAAGGTAGGATGGGTTCATAGATTCATGATGTTGGTACCACCAGCAGCTCTGACAGTAGTGCAGATAACTAGTTTCTATTAATGCATTGTGTTCTAATACGTTCATTAACAGCTTCTTGTATGGTAGTAACGACACATAAACGATTAAAACAATGTGTGTAATTGTTGATATGGTGAAATCCACAGAAGGAAAAGTGCTTTGTAACAATCAGAGGTAAAGCTGTATGTAAGTTTGTCAACATCCTCAAAATAGATACGTTTCTGTTTTGTGGTTCTTCCGTAACATGACCTTTTTTTTGATGAGAGCACTATACAGTAAGCGTAATTTCAGACAGCTAGATGTGTAATATCAAAAGCCAGTCAGTAGTTGTGTAATGTTCTGGTAAATAATCTGAACCAGTTCTACAGCAGCAGACTGGAAGAAATGTCTAATTTGTATGATTCTGCTCCAGTCCAGATGTTGAGCAACATAAACATTGCTGCAGTAAGGCTGAGTGATAGCGTGGGTATTTCCAGCCAGGCCTGAGACAGCATGACTCAGTGGGAAAAAACACACATCCATGTGTCGTTGTAGGTGTGAGTAAAGAATGTTGGTAATTGACAAGTCTCTACAAATGCGAGGATGGGCAGAAGTATGAGATTATTAAACCATTTCCTTATTGTCAGGAATGCATACTTGCCACTACATGATCTGAACCCATTCACTCTAACACTTGGTATTGGGTAATCAGTTGGCCACCGTTATATTTACTAAACATAAACATACAGTGAATGAACTGACTAACTGACTGTTAATGTCAGCACTGTTGAAGGAGGTGTGGCCTTCATGCCAGTCAGTTCCACTGAAGGAGGTCTGGCATTTGAGCATGATAGTCCCACACGTAGACGTGTAGCCTTCATGCCAGCCAGTCCCATTTGAAGGAAGTGTGGCCTTCATGCCAGTCAATTCCACTGAAGGAGGTGTGGCCTTCATGCCAGTCAATTCCACTGAAGGAGGTGTGGCCTTCATGCCAGTCAATTCCACTGAAGGAGGTGTGGCCTTTGGGCATGACAGTCCCACTGAAGAAGGTGTAGCCTTCATGCAAATCAGGTCCACTGATGCAGGTGTGGCCTCTGGGTATATGTCAGCCCCACTGAAGGAGGTGTGGCCTTCATGCCAGTCCATCCCACTGAAGAAATTGTGGCCTCTAGGCATGTCCGTACCAATGAAGCCTTAATCCTGGTTAATGGAAGTTAAATAGGTAGGACCTCAATCTATTAATCCCAGTGAAGGAGGTGTGGCCTAAATGCAAGTCAGTCCCAGTAAAGGAGGTGTAGTTTACATTTATGGCATTTGGCAGACGCCCTTATCCAGAGTGATATATATTTTATACAACTGAGCAATTGAGGGTTAAGGGCCTTGTTCAAGAACCCAGCACTGGCAGTTTGGTGGACCTGGGATTCGAACTCACAACCTTCTGATCAGTAGTCCAACCCCTTGCTTAAAACAGTGTTCCAATAAACTACTGAAGACTCAGACTGATCATTTTTAATGAATCCATTCTAAACAACATTTTAGTAGTTTTTTCAAAATGAAAGGTTCTGCTTTTAATGAGTGTTTAACTGCACTGAATATAACTGACATCCCCTCATGTGCGTACACCTAGCATGTCTATTACGCTGAAAATACTACACCATTCCAGCTCACCTCTCAGCTCTACAGCAGGTTAAACTCAATTCTGTTTCTTTTCTTCCTGTCTATCTCCTGTTAGCGGAGATGTTTATATTTCCAAGAAAACAAATGTAAAAATCCCTGAGAGATCTGAGGGAAGTCACAAGACCTAAAAGCAGAGACCAGAGCAGAGAAAGAAGAGGCTGTTAGAGACAGGAGGAAAGAAACATCAAAACGAGCTGCGCTTCCCAAAACACACCAACATGTGACTGCGATGCGGAGCCTAAGCTGCAAGTTTGTTACTTTCTGGACACATTTACCTGGAAGATTTACTGCGAGACCAGACAATGAGCTGAGGTGTTTACAGACCTGCGTCAATCTAGGCATTTTTATTGTTATTTTTAATTACCCAGTTAATGGATAATAACTAATATTTAATGTTATGGAGCACCTGGGAGTGAGTCTCTGTTCTCAGTTATATTACACTGACCAGGCATAACATTATGCCCACCTGCCTAATATTGTTTCGGTCTCCCTTTTGCTGCCAAAACACAACAAACTACTACACACTGTGTATTCTGACACCTTTCTATCAGAACCAGCATTAACTTCTTCAGCAATTTGAGCAACAGTAGCTCATCTGTTGAATCGGACCACACGGGCCAGCCTTCGCTCCCCACGTGCATCAATGAGCCTCGGCCGCCCGTGACCCTGTCTCCGGGTCACCACTGTTCCTTCCTTGGACCACTTTTGATAGATACTGACCACTGCAGACCGGGAACACCCCACAAGAGCTGCAGTTTTGGAGATGTTCTGATCCAGTGGTCTAGCCATCACAATTTGGTCCTTCGTCAAACTCGCTCAAATCCTTACTCTTGTCCATTTGTCCTGCTTCTAACATATCAACTTTGAGGACAAAATGTTCACTTGCTGCCTAATATATCCCACCCACTAACAGGTGCCATGATGAGGAGATCATCAGTCTTATTCACTTCACCTCTCACTGCTCACAGTGTTATACCTGATCGGTGTATATCAGTTATAAAAAAGATGTCCTGGGCAGCACAGTGGCTTAGTGGTTAGCACGTTTGCTTCACACCTCCAGTGTCCTGGGTTTGAGTCTCACTCCTGCTCACTGTGTGCATGTTCTCCTTGTGCTTGGTGGGTTTCCTCCAATAGGCTCTAGGCTGATTGGAGTCTCTAAATTGCCCGTAGTGTGTGAATGAGAGTGTGTGTGTGCTCTGCGATGGGTTGGCACAGGGTGTATCCTGCCTTGATGCCCGATGATGCCTGAGATAGCGTGACTGATGCTAGATCGGATAAGCGGTACAGACAATACCGCTAATCCGATGACAATCCAAAGACAATCATAAAACAGTCAAACAAACATCATCTTACCAAGAAACCGCAAAGTGTAAACTCCTCCCTCTTGAAGATGACAATATACAAGGTTTCAGCTTTACCCCTGACTGTTACAAAACTTACAAATTAAATAAACATTTCCTTATTGACAGCTTCACCGTATCACTGATTACATACATTTATGTATCAGGCTTTGTTCTAAACTAAAACACTTACTTGTGGGAATAAGCTATAAAAGTGTCCAAACACACCGATTCCCAGATGTGTTTCTTCCTCCTTCCTTTCTCTCTTGCTGAAAATTCAGCGACACAAATTTAATATTCACCCATTAAATAAAGTATTACCTCAGTCAGCACAGTCGCTTCCAACACACACAGCTTTCCTGGTACACATAGCCTCCGCCAGCTTTCTCTCATAAACGAATGGAATCTGTTCGGGGTTATGGAGCAGGAATAAAGACTCAGTTCTCACAAGTCTCATGCATTCGAAGTGGTTCTTTCTCTCATTAATGAGATGTGTGATTTGTGTGATATCAGCCAGGATCAGTGTGAAATGCTTTTCCACCGGATGGTGACAATGACGTTAGCACAGGCCTCCATTAGCGGCCATGAACAAACAGTGGAGTGCGTCTCTGCCCCTGAGTCAGCACATAGCTCCAACTCGGTGGCTTTGACCACCAGGGCAGCAGAGAGGGAGAGAGAGGGAGGGAGAGGGAGAGTGAGAGAGAGAGAGAGAGAGAGAGAGACAAAGAGAGAGAGAGAGAGAGAGTTAGCATGCATTTAGCCTACGATTCAAAGTGAGGATAATTTGTGTATGTTTACCAAAGAAGCCCATTTTTATGCGACTGTGGATCTCCATGTCCAATTAAGTACCTTAATGATGTTCTTCCATAACAATGTTCCATTGAATGAGAGGGAGGACAGCAAAATGGTGCAGTTGAATGGAGTAGAGGTGGGGAAGGTGGATGAGTTTAAATACTTGGGGTCAACTGTTCAGGGTAATGGAGAGTGTAGTAGAGAAGTGAAGAAGAGAGTACAGGCAGGGTGGAATGGGTGGAGAAGAGTGTCTGCAAGAGTGAAGGGGAAAACTGACAAGACTGTGGCGAGACCAGCTATGTTATACGGTTTGGAGATGACGGCACTGACAAAAAGACAGGAGGCAGAGCTGGAGGTGGCAGAGTTGAAGATGCTGCGATTTGCGTTGGGAGTGACGAGGATGCAGAGGATTAGAAATGAGTATATTAGAGGGACAGCGCAGGTGGGGCGGTCTGGAGACAAGGTAAGAGAGGCGGGATTGATATGGCTTGGGGATGTGCAGAGGAGGGATATGGATTATATTGGAAGAAAAAAAGAGGATGGAACCACCGGGAAAGAGGAGAAGAGGAAGACCAAGGAGGAGGTTTATGGATGTGGTGAGGGAAGACATGCAGGGGATTGGTGTGACAGAGGAAGATGCAGAGGGCAGATTGAGACAGAGAAATATGATCTGCAGTGGCAACCCCTAAAGGGAGCAGCCAAAAGAATGAGAAGAAGAAGAAGAAGAAGAAGAAGAAGAAGAAGAAGAAGAAGAAGAAGAAGAAGAAGAAGAAAGTATGAGCTTGTTGTTTAAAAAAATGAAATTAATAATTTCCAAATTTCTGAGGTATAAGAGGAATAAACTCATAACCATGCTGTTGATTATTATTCTATAAAAACATCACACTCTGTTCTATTATTATAATAATGACAATAATGATTATTCATATTCCATTACACTTAAATGACATTTATTTTGGGGGTCAGAACACGCCTCGGTTGATTGGAGATGACAGTACATATGATTTTCCTCTGAATTACTTTGAGAAATCTTTAAGAAACGCGCACAGAGAATGCTCAAAGTTTTGGTTCACTGTGAAACCCTGGCTTCCTCCATAGTTCCAGTGGTGCTGTATGAGAAGAAGCGATTTACAATAAGCTTTCTCTCTGCAGGCGTTTTTCCCCCTGAGCTAAAACATAATTATAGCTACAATTTAAATAGTGCATTTAACCGTAAACAGCATGTCACCCGCCGAACAATCGGGCCAGTGAGTCGACCTGCTCTGAAAGAATGCAGCGTGACGGTGAAGTTAACGACTTCCACTGTTTTTGACATGTGTAAGATTAAACATGCGTGTTTTGGGGCTAAAACACAGACTCGGCTGTGTGTGAAATGAAAACAGGCCTTTGTCATGCTCTCTAGAAGGGAGCTATTGTGTGTCAGCATTGCAAAGCTATTTTTACCCCCGTGGAAGAATTTCCGTGAATAGAGGAGCTATTTTAACTGAAACGAACCCGAGGGCTTCATGATAACCAGCTGGAACCAGAACATTTCCAAACAGGCATTAAATAAAATTTAACAGAGTCTGAATGGAGTTTTTTTTTTATTATGTTTTGGAAAAGTATGTATGCTGCTCTCTGTGTTTGGATCACATATCAAAATATTTTCATGATTTTATTAAATATGGAAAAGAATAGCTTGAATTTAATTCATAATATTATATTGAAATTGAAAATAATTGAATATAAGAGCAATAAATAAATACTTATTTACATCCAACAACAATTTTTAATCCAACATCCTTAGCAAAGGGTAAAAGTAACAGATTACAAAAATTCAAATATACGACATAACAGAAAGACATCGATCAGGCATAACATTATGACCACCTGCCTAATATTGTGTCAGTCCTCCTTTTGCTGCCAAAACAGCCCTGACCCGTCGAGGCATGGACTCTACTAGATCCCTGAAGGTGTGCTGTGGGATCTGGCACCAAGATGTTAGCAGCAGATCCTTTAAGTCCTGTAAGTTGTGAGGTGGGGCCTCCATGGATACTTACAGGACTTAAAGGATACTTTTGATAGATACTGACCACTGCAGACCGGGAACAAAGTCAGAGCTGCAGTTTTGGAGATGTTCAGATCCAGTGGTCTAGCCATCACAATTTGGCCCTTCATCAAACTCGCTCAAATCCTTACGCTTGTCCATTTTTCCTGCTTCTAACACATCAGCTTTGAGGACAAAATGTTCACTTGCTGCCTAATATATCCCACCCACTAACAGGTGCCATGATGAGGAGATACTCAGTCTTATTCACTTCACCTGGCACTGCTCATGATGTTATGGATGATCGGTGTATAAAGCCGCTACCAACAAAATGAATAACAGAATTAAACTGGGTGATTTTTGTAATCAGATTACAGAATGCTGGGTAACTATGAAGACGAGGTTATAGAATTTGACATCGCGCTAATGTGTAAAAAATTCTTTTAATTTCGCGTTTGAAAATTTGTTAACCAACCAAGAAGGAAATCTAGATAT
Source organism: Hemibagrus guttatus (assembly GCA_033459395.1). Taxonomy (NCBI): domain Eukaryota; kingdom Metazoa; phylum Chordata; class Actinopteri; order Siluriformes; family Bagridae; genus Hemibagrus; species Hemibagrus guttatus. Next base: position 24,555,375 of record JAUCMX010000011.1, read on the forward strand.
CTTGCTATAATCCACCAGCAGAAAGCATTCTCAGCTTCTTGTCATGATGAACATTCACCTCATGAGATCTTGGCAGCAGCCATGTTTACACGAGCTCCTGTAAAGACTGCAGTGGAATAAATCAGCCTCCACACTTCGCCTGTGGGTTTGATACTGACATCTACGCAAGACGGGTTAGTACATAGTAACTTAGTTACAGCTAATACCTTTAATAGCTTGAAATCTAGCTCATGTTTAAATACTTTGAACGATCCGGCAACAATGTGAGACCTTCGTAACGTCTGACGAATAAAAACATGCTAGTTTTTTAGTCTTCAGAGAAAAAAAAAATCTAAACATGAGTAAGGAACAAATCACGTGCTGTTTATGGGAAAGTCATCAAAACAGATATTTAATGTTATGCAATATCTGCAGAACATGATCGATCCTGTTGTTACTTACACTATAGCAGCATTATATAGCATTATGACTGATATTATAAGAGTCATTTCCTCACCAGCATCTCTTAATGTTATAAAACACAAAAATGTAGTTTGAATGTTATTATTGCATATTATTAACAAAAAACGAACACTATTAAGTCTTAAATACATTATTTACCGGTGTCACCAAAATGAGGATGAGGTTCCCTTCTGAGCCTGGTTCCTCTCAAGGTTTCTTCCTCATATGGTCTCAGGGAGTTTTTCCTCACCACCGTCACCTCAGGCTTCTCATTAGAGATAAATGAAGTTGCTTTCGGCTGCTCCCTGTTCGGGGTCGCCACAGCGGACCAACTGGTCCGCACAACAACTTGGCAAATGTTTTACACCAGATGCCCTTCCTGACGCAACCCTCCCATTTTTCCGGGCTTGGGACCGGCACTGCATCCAGTGGCTGGGGTTGAGGCATTGGCTGGGAATCGAACCTGGGCCTTCCGCATGATAGAGAAACCTACCACTGAGCCACCAATGCCTCGCTCATTAGAGATAAATAATACCTTTAAACTTTATAATATTCTTTATGTTTCTATACTTCTGTAAAGCTGCTTTAACAACGTCCATTGTTAAAAGTGTTATACAGATAAATTGAATTATGGAGAGATAATGTCCTGTTTACACATCCCCATTAAAATAGAGTGAAACACTATGAATGCTCTTATAAAGAGTTCAATTTTTTCCATTGTCTGTACCGCTTATCCGATCTGTTCTTGGGTCACGGGGAGCCTGTGCCTATCTCAGGCGTCATTGGGCATTAAGGCAGGATACACCCTGGACGGAGTGCCAACATATTGCAGGGCACACACACACTCTCATCAGATAAAATTTTTCTGATTAAATCTGAAATTTAGTATTCAGCATCTTCAGTCCAACCTGGACACAAATTATTAAGAGAATTTTGAATTTCCCAAAGGGTCAGCCGTAATGGTCCGACGCATCTGACAGCAAAGCTGCCAAACAGGAAGTGAGGCTGGATAATGACAAAACTTCTAGACTTGAACTGGCTTGATCTCAGCAACGACTTTTCGGACTGACACAACATTTGTTATGTATCTTCATTGCCATGACCTGAGACCTGAGGTTAAAGTTACATTAACACACTCCATGAGTCATGCTGCTATTCCTCCTCCATATTTTATCCAAACTTCATCAGATGTGGCTCGTGTCATCTAAACAACCCTACTGCTCATTTATTCATCTAGATCTTTCCTCCTATGGTTCAAACTCACATATTCTTAGCCTAAAGTCAGGACTCTGCTTTCCTGTGATTGCTGAGGTAACAATTGCATCACGTCTGTGAATGTGCTGCTCACTCAGACTGGGTGCTTGTCCCCTGAAAACTTTATTATTTCTATATTATTTCTTGTATAGCATCTGGTAAGGAAGCTGCAAACCCAATTTCATTGTACTTAATAAAAATAATGATATTCTGTTGCTTGCTGGTGAAGTCGCAGCTCATCAGCTCAAGCACAAAGATAATTCAGTTCAGTTTATTTCTATAGCGCTTTTAACAATGGACGTTGTCTCAAAGCAGCTTTACAGAAGTATAGAAACATAGAAAAAACTAGAAAGTTTAAAGTTATTATTTATCCCTAACATTTATCCCTAATGAGAAACCTGAGGTGACGGTGGTGAGGAAAAATTTCCAAGAGATGAGGAAGAAACCTGGAGAGGAACCAGGCTCAGAAGGGAACCTCATCCTCATTTGGGTGACACTGGACAGGAAATAATGTAAATGTTGTTTAATAATGTCCTTTCTTCAACAGCAACCAAGAGCTCCTGAGGAACTAGTAGGTCAGTGTAGTTTCTGAGTTCATTGTGCACTACTTCCTTCCTGTTGAAAGCTGACCACCACAAAGGCAGTTTAAAGTTGGCGTGATAGTCTCTGAGTGGTTGTCCCCTGGGTCACAGATTGTCCATGCAGATCTATCAACAGCAGTAGTGACCACCACCAAGCGATAGGACCAGTGATAGAGCGTCTGGATGGGTCAGGCAGGTCCGGAAAGAAGAAGTGGTCGCACTAGGAGCTCGGGAATGGGACGTATAGCTCGACAGAGCGAGAGAGAAAAATATTAGGTGTAGATTATGTGCAAAGAGCAGGCAGGGACTCTGTGGGCAAGACGAGCTATAACATCATGACTAAAAGAGCGAGCCAGAAGGTGAAGGCTTTCTGGGACATAATGAACGATCTGTCACTCGCTAATGTAAACAAAGTGACACTTCATCATGTTGCCTTGAACTATCTCTTAGTCGTCCCATTGCATTGTTTTTGCTTTAGCAGTGAGCAACATCACTTCCTCTTGATAACAATGAAACATCAGCATGGGGTCAGAGCTCACATCAGCCTTAAACACAATAGGATGTCTGTCTCATGCAAAATTAGACCCCTTGTGACTTTTATCAAATAAAACTGAAGTTAAGCTGTAGTCAGTAACGACGCCCTCACTCTAACCCTGACCGTTCATATCCTTTCATATAAAGTGGATCAGACGAATTCTTTTGGGCATCCACGTTGGATAGGAATGTTTTGTGAAAGTGTGGGAACATGCGGAGGAATGTCAGGGTCACGGCTCAAAACATGTTACAGGAAGCGCAGACGACGTAGGCGAATGTTCTCAGACCGAAACCTTTCACTGTCTAAGTTCACAAGAGTCAAAGCTGATCATTTATGTTTCAGGGTTCAAAATGAGCTGGTGCATGACCCTGAGCTCCCATGATGCCTTGCATTACTCAGAGGTTCTCAGTGGAAGGACATGCTTCATCACTGTGTAGAAAATGTAGAAAAGTCCTTAAGAGAACCAAACCGAAGAACCCTGTAGAGATCGATCTAACCTTTATTTCTAAAAGTGTTGAGTTCTGGTTGTTTCATTCTGATTGGCTGATGGTTAGAATGTTGGTTAAGAAAAATCTAAACACACCAAATTACCACAACATCAAACTGAAGGATTTAGGATTTAGGATCTAGTCAAAATTTCACTTCCCCAAGTAAGAAACTGCATTCTCCTCATGATAGTAATCCGCTAATGTTAATTAGTTTAATGATTAAAGTAATGAAACTATAATAGGGTGAGCCGGAGACTCGGCTTGACATTATCTTTAAAAACACGGCTGAAATGCCAAGCATGGGGTTTCTGTGTGTTTGTTTTCTTCATAGCTGCAGTGCCGTGCCGAGGCTTTTTATAGACGAGTGCTGAAGGAAGCTGCATACCAAAAGACTCTTGGCTCTGCAGCTAGAAGGAAAACAAACAGAGGGAAAAATCTGGAACGTCGCTGCTGAGCCGAACGTAATCCTGGAGAACTTGTGAAACATATCTGGTATGTAATTGGGTAATCTGCACTGAGGGGATTTTTACTTTACGTTGCCAAGTGTAACTTAATCCCCAGCTTCACATGCACATTTAATCACCGAGATTTATTCCTTTCAAATTCAGACCATATGCTGATCTCAGACCTGCAGGATGCGCTGTCATTGAACCGACAGACAAAATGAATGACTGTGGATCCATCCATCTCTCCATCCCTCTATCCATCCCTCCATACCTCTATCCTTCTAGCCCTCCATCCCTCTCTCTCTATCCTTCAATCCCTTTATCTCTCCATCCCTCTATTCCTCCATCCATTCATCCATCTATCCCTCCATTCCTCTATCCATTCATCCTTCTATTCCTCTACCCCTCCATTCCTCTATCCATTCATCCTTCAATTCCTCTACCCCTCCATTCCTCTATCTCTCTGTCTCTCCATCCCTCTATCCATCTATCCATCCCTTCATTCCTCTTTCCTTCCATCACTCTATCTCTTTATCCCTTCATTCGTCAATTCCTCTATCTCTCTATCCCTTTATCCCTCTATCTGTCTATCCCTCTATTCCTCCATCTCTCTATCCCTCCATTCCTCTAACTCTCTATTCCTCATCTCTCCATCCCTCTATCCATCCATCCCTTTATCCTTCTATACCTCCATCCCTCTATTCATCCATCCCTCTATCCACCCATCCCTTTATTCCTCTATCCCCCATCCACCATTCCTAAATCTCTCTATCCCTCCATCCCGCCATCCCTTTATCCCTCTATCCTTCCAACTCTCTAACTCTCTATCCCTCAATCCCTCTACCTCTCTCTATTCCCCTATTTCTCCATCCATCCATCCTTTTATCCCCTTATCCTTCCATCCTTCTATTTCTCTATCCCTCTATCCCTCCATCAATAGTAGCTTCAGGTTTTGTTTAGCACAAAATCACATTTTCCTAAAATCCTTTTTCTACTGTTTTTGAAAAGAGGGAGACATTTTTTCTTTTTTTCTTCCATCAGTTACTGCACTGCTAAAAAGATCAACAAGTAAAGTTATCTGATTATAATAAAACATTTTTATAGGTTTCTAAATTAAAATCCCATGGCTAGACAGTTTATTAATTTGAAAGAAAGAAAGAAAGAAAGAAAGAAAGAAAGAAGAAAGAAAGAAAGAAAGAAAGAAAGAAAGAAGAAACTAATCAACAAAATCTAAAGCTGGAAAAATAAAATCATCTTCAGTAATAAGAAAATAAACGAGATAATGAGATTAATCTGCCCAGATTTAAGATATTCTCATAGAATTAAATTAAATAATAGACAAACTTTGACACAATGTTAACATTTTTGTTTATTAGATTTTCTTTTTCACTTTTTTTTCTTTCAATCAAAAAATTTTTAACGGCTTCCTTTCTTGTTTTTTTTATTAAATTAATTACATTTATTTATTTATTTATTTATTTATTTATTCATGGTAAATGGTTGGTATAAATAAATACATGGTTCTTTGTGCTATCAAAGCCATCACAAACATTGGGCCTCATTTATCAAGTGGGATGCAGTTAATTTAGTCGTAAATTCTTCACTGGCGCATTTCCACAAGAGCTGTGGTGTTTATAAAAAGATTTATCTGGAGAAACATTTATTTCCTACATAAGATCCTGAAAAAAGGTTCTGTAATTTCCATAAGCTCAAAACAAAGCAGTTAGCGGCTACTGAAACACGGGCCCAGCTGTTCAAACCGTGGATCATCTCCCAGCTGGATGATGGTTTCTGAGTTAGTTCTACATCCTAAACAAGGAAATAACACAACATCCAGGTAATTACTGAGAAAATCTCAAGTAATGGGTTTAGACATGTCATGAGGAAGCTGTGATGAGGAAGCGCAGCAGCTTATGGCCTGTTAGTCCAGATCGGCCTGTAGGAGTGATTAGTGCTGGGGTTTTATATTGTTGGGGTTATTTCCTGGTTTCTTTTGGAGATTCCAATCAGCATGCATGTAAACATTCCACCTTCTCTGGTGAAAGGTTTAGTGGGTGAGAATTTAAAACATCCCAAATCAAAGCCAAATCCTCCTTAACGTCTCTCCTAAGCATGCTACTGCTTACAGGATAAACTATTTCCCTCGTGAATGCTGAAAGCAGATATGTTTTATTTGAAATCTGAGCTGGAGCTCAGGTTTTTCATTCCCTAGGTCCATGCTAACTGCACATTTTCTTACCGTGATGTCACCAGCACCTGGCTTCCATCAGTCTAGATCATGCTAACTGCTCATTTTATTACACTCTTAGCTTCATGTCTGGTGCCATGCTAACGGCTGGATTTCATTTTCGAAAATCTGGAGAGTAAAACGTTTCATTTTTCACCCATTTAGATGGGTTTTTTTCGTATTGCGTCATGCTAACTGATTGTTTTTATATTGTGTGCCTTGCTAACTGCTTGTTATTTATATTTTCTGTCATGCTAGCATTCTGAGAAATGTGCACTCAGTGGCTAAGGTGCTGGACTACTGATCAGAAGGTTGTGAGTTTGAAAGAGAAATGTAAGTCGCTATGGATGAGGGCATCTGCCAAATGCCTTAAGTTATGTTAAGTTGCCTTTATTTGTCACATATACATTACTGTACACTGAAATTCTGTCTTCGCATATCCCATCCTTGGGGATTGGGGTCAGAGCACAGGGTCAGCCATGATACAGTGCCCCTGGAGCAGGGTGGATTGGGGGCCTTGCTCAAGGGCCCAACAGTGGCAGCTTGGTGGTGCTGGGGCTTGAACCCCTGATCTTCCGGTCAACAACCCAGAGCCTTAACCACCTGAGCTACCACCACCCATTATTATATATATATATATATATATATATATATATATATATATATATATATATATATATATATATATATATATATATATATATATATATATATATATATATATAAATAAATAAATAAATAAATAAATAAATAAATAAATAATTTATTTATAATATATATATAATATATTAATATATATAATATAATATATATTATTATATATAATATATATTATTATATATTTATAATATATAATATATAATATTATAACATATATAATTTATTCATAATAAATTATACATAAATAAATGTTTCGAATGTCACGCTAATGGCTGATATTCTTATCTTGACGTCTGAGGAAGTGCTAATTGTTGACTTTCACACCCTGTTGCCTTGCTAAACAGCCTCAGGTTTTCTTCTGTCACAAGGCAATTCCATTAGTAGCGAAATTGTTTTTGACAGCAATGAGACAGATATCGAGCAGGAAAGAAAAAGAAAAGAAGAAAAATGATTATTAATC
>JAUCMX010000011.1:24567466-24573291 GCA_033459395.1 Hemibagrus guttatus
CTAAATGTAATCACGGGAATGACATTAGCAAATCTATACAACACAAACACAACTGTTAAAAATGATAATGAGTGGAAAGAGAGCGGTAATTAGAGCCGTCAGTTCTGCGAGACAACATCGTAAATAAAACCAGTCCAAATCCAAACCTCCATAATCATGACTACTGCAGTCAAATGCAGTGGAACCTCAGCATAGGAATCGAATCGGTTCAAGGTGAAAATTTGTATTGAAATGAATTTTCCCATTAGAAATAATGTAAATGCAGATCATCCGTTCCAGCCGCCCAAAAATATGACCAATATGACCAATACGAAGCGTATGTAAACTGTATGGCTGCTCACAAAGAACTGACCCAAGCCAAGCATTCCATGTCAAGGGTCCTCACAGGAAGTCGTGCCACCAAGCTTGGGCTAAAAATAGAACAGAGCACCCACACCACCGATCTGTCAAGAAAAAAACACCCGAAGAATCACCTAGCTTTTGAACGCATGCCGAAGGTGACATTGGTATCATGGGTTGATTCTTTCCAAACAGGAAATAAATCGTAAAATTGGCAAACTTGCTTTGCTTGGCTTTCCACTGACGCTTTTGCTTGGCTTTCCACTGAAGTTTTGAACGGCTCCCAGACGTACGCGCGACTTAGCCAGTGTTCGTAAAGCCCTGCCCTGCTGTGTGTATTTGTGTGTATACCTGCACAGCTCTGGATGCTGCCTCCGTTTCTGTTGACACCCAAGATCTTGAACACGTCCTGCATCTCGCTCGCCCACTGAGGAAATAACATTAGTCATCTATTAACTGGCAGAAAATCTCATAAAATGATCATTCTGTCATCAATCTCACTTCATCTTATGTCTCATTTACGAGAAATAAGAAAGGATACCTAAAAAAGAAATTATGTTCCTCAAATCATACGGTGACTAAATCATTTCTATAACCACTTTTACTATTTTAACTTTAAAAATTTCTTATACACATTTTATTTAGATATTGTTGATCTAGGAAATAGTTGGCTATCAGGGACTTTTATTATTGTTATAACACAGTTGGCCACAAGGGGGCATATATTTAAATCCTCCTCAGCTTTTATGTGTGGAATAAACAGATAAAAGGTCGATCGATTGTTAGGATGTCATACCGGTTTCAACCACAAGGGGCAGATTATTCAGGAAAACGATCTCACAGCATGATAGCTAGTAGCTTTCACAAAAGTACTTTTTATTTAATGACAAAATATAGAAACATAGCTGCTTCTTACTCTTTTTACGTCTTAATTAATTTTACTTGTAAAATTGTTAAATTAATGCTGCAGTGGAAATTTGACTCGGAAACAAGAGCCATTCTTTTTTACCCTTCAGGTTTTCGATAGTTTCCATAATGCTACCTGTTTTACTGAATTATTACTTGGGGAAGTTGCAGTGTGTGTGGAAGCTCTGCAGACACTCGGGGCAGATGATCAGCTCTCCTCGGCTCAGGTGGCAAATCCCACACCACTTCTTCACACCCGCTGGCTCCGGGTCCGGGTTCTAAGAACAGGAATATGAGCACAATATTTCCTGAAGGTTCTGCATTTCTCTCACAGCTTCTCTCTTTCTTAAAGAGAATAGCTTGGCAAAATGAAAAGTATGAAAAGTACAACACGTTCCTCTTCATCTAATCGAATCCAATCCATCAGCAGCGACATGGCTGATGTCAGAAGAAAAATGTTCAAGAGGGATCACTTTCTTTCTTCCTCATTCCACACACTCTATGAAAGAGGTTCTCTAAAGGTTCTTTGGACCCAAAATCTTCTTCTTCTTCTTTCGGCTTTTCCCTTCAGGGGTCGCCACAGCGAAGCATCTCTCTCCACCTATCCCTATCTTCTGCATCCTCAACACTTGCACCCACTAGCTTCATATCCTCATTAATTCCATCCATATACCTCCTCTTTGGCCTTCCTCTTTGCCTCCTGCCTGGCAGCTCCATGTCCAACATTCTCCTACCAATATACTCACTGCCCCCTCCTCTGAACATGTCCAAACCATCTTAATCTGGCCTCCCTAACTTTGTCCCCCAAACGTCCAACATGAGCTGTCCCTCTGATGTACTCATTCCTAATCCTGTCCAATCTTGTCACCCCCAAAGAGAACCTCAACATCTTCAGCTCTGCTACCTCTAGCTCTGACTCCTGTCTCTTCCTCAGTGACCCTTTGGACCCAAAATGGTTCTTCTTAAAACCTTATCTAATTGGGAAACTGTCTGCTGTTGGGTTCTATGAGGAACCTTTTAATCACTCTCAGGAAAGAAAGAACCCCAAATCCTTTCTGATAAGCCATAATCGGGCTCTCCTAAAAACTGAAAAACCCTTATGTGTTCTTCCTTTCTGAGAGGGTAAATCTCCAGTGTATCTTTTATGGTTCCTCCTGAGAGATCCTGAACTTTTGAGTCAGAAAAGGGTTTTTTATCTTTCTAAAGGGGTTGTTCTTAGCACCTCTTCTAAATGGTACTATGTTATAGGGTTCCGCACTGAATTTTTAAAAGGTTTCCTCACAGGGACAGCCAAAGGATCTGTAAGTATTTTAGCTTCCTAAAATTGGTACCTTTGCTGATAGGGAAACACTCTGGTTCAAAAAAGAACCTTTAAAAGTTCTCACACAGAAAACTCTGTCAACGATTTTACATAGAACCTTTAAGGATTCTCCTGAAGAAAAACCCAATGAATGCTTAAGAGCTCTTAAGGAACTTTGAGGGCTTCAAAAGATAAACAAAGTATCTACGGTTCTACTTGGAACTGTTACTGATGGGAAGCACTCTGTTGAAGAGAGATCTTACGAATCATTAGGTTTCTCACAGGGTTCTTACTGACAGGAGAACATTGGTGTAGAACCTTTACTGCCTCCCTTAGCGGGACCTCCCAAGAATCTGAAGGGTTCTAGATTTTCTAAAGTGTAGGTTGGTCTCAGGTAGGAGGCGTGGCCTAAAGCCTGACACGGGAGATTGTATGTATTGAATTAGACAGTGCAGTGAGCATGATGCTAAACTGGGGGCTATAAGCTTCCATTACATGTTAGCTATGTTAGCCTCACAGCTCAAGTGCATGTGCCAGCTGATTTTCTACGTTTTTGCTAACAGGAGCTTTGTGGGAAAAGTTGTGATGTTCATGTTGCAGTAGAACTGAAGCTGGAACCTGGAATGCTGCAGGCTGTGTGCTGGTGCTGCTTGTGAGAGTGGAGACCGAGGTGGAGGAGAAGAAGGAAAAATCCACCGTGGAGTTGGGGCTGCTCTCCATTAGAGGAGGAGGAGGAGGGGGAGGAGGTGGAGGAGACTGTGACACAATGACATCATGTTTTTGTTCAGCTCTACGCAATGTGATGACAGGAATCGTGTTCATGTGTGTGTTGGTGCACCTGCAGTGACGTGAATGTCTTCTCAGCTGCCGTTCTGCTGATGCTACAAAACCTACAGCGCCACGAGCCACTGCAACAAACAAAACCTCGACAATTAATTCATCGTTGTTGCTATGTTAGTACTTTGCCATGGTTACAGCTGAGCGTGTTGGACACCGGGGTATGGAGGTGAGCGGAGGCACCAGGCAGGTGGATGAAAGGCTCGAGGACATCCGTCACAGCAGATCAGCTCACCACCGTCCTTACACACTGCACACTCATCATCATTGTGCTCCACCTGAACACACACACAGGGACACATGTGCAAAAACACAACACATACCCCACACACACACACGGACACATGTGCACGCATGCACAACACACACACACACACACGTATACAACACACACACAACACACACACACACAAACTAGTGAACAATGCAGTGCTGAAGCTACAGCTGTCTGTCTTGCTCTATCTATCTATCTATCTATCTATCTATCTATCTATCAAAGGAGAGTGTATAAAATATAGTGACATTTTGACTTTTGAGATATCTGAGTATGACTGAGTGAACGAGAGCAGGATGATGAAACACTGTGATATGAAGGTGAATGGTGTTGATATAAAATGATGAAGTGAAATAAAACAGATTAAAGACTCAGACTGCTCTACACACATCCATCACTCGGGCACGAGTCTCCCCCTGCTGGTGACTGTGACTTTGTCCTGTCTGGGTCATGTGACCACCCGCAGTCTCCTCCTCCAGCGTAGAGGAGGAATAAAACTCTCCCCCGACCTTGATGCACTTCTTGGCTCCTCCTGCAAGAGAAAAGCAGAAGCTCAGGGTTTAAATGCCAAAAGTGTCTGAAAGCCACTGAAGAGTGGAGCAGGAGCTTTAAAAAGAAAAAGTGGAGGATGGAGAGAAATGAGTGAAAAGGTCTGGAGTCTGTCTATCAACCCATCCATTTATCTGTTCATCCGTCCGTCCACCTGTTCATCTATCCATCCCTCCATCTATCCGTTCATTCACCTGTTCATCTGCTTATCCATCCATTCATCCAGCTGTTCATCTATCCCTACCCTCCATCTTTTCATCCATCCCTTCATCCATCCATCCCTCTTTTCATCCATCCATTCATTCACCTGTTCAACCATCCATCCATCTGTTCATCTGTTTATCCATCCATCCATCCATTCATCCACCTGTTCATCTACTATCCATCATCCATTCATCTGTCCATCCATCCATCCATTCTTCTCACCACTCTCGATGACTTGTTGGATGAGAATCTCCTCCACAGGAAGTTCTCCAGCAGACAGAGTGACAGCGTGCTGGACGGATGTGGACACCGACTGCACGCCTGTGCAGACACACACCACATGCTGCATGGCATTTACTCACTAACCAACACTCTCTCTCTCTAAATACTTTATTAAAACAAAAAAAAAAAAACCAGAAGATGAAGGTGTTTACCGTTGCTCAGTGAAACCTGAGAGAGAGACGCGCTATTTGTCTTCCTCAGTGGCTTTCCTTTCCCTCCTGGAACATTACAGATACATTCACTCGAACTAAACCAATCAGATCTGCCATTATTAAACCATTAATAGGTCAGTTAGAGCAACACCGGACATCTCTGTGCTGATGATGACGCTGGTACCTGAGCGGATCTGCAGCGCTTTCTTGCCGTAATTCTGTGCAGGAAGTGCCAGCTGTTTCTCTCCCATTCCCCCCTTCTTGCTGGGGTGAGTCCGACTCTGCAGCTCAGGTCTTGGCCTGCTTCCGGACCTCAGAGCTGCCAGACATTAAGGCAAAATCAGGCAGGAATCTCTAATGCCAGGTTTCACCTTATCTTTCTCTTCGTTTGTTTCTGAGCATTATTCTTACATACAGGAGGAACACGGAAAAAATCCATGCTGCAGTGGAGCGATTCTGCTGCTGCTGCCGCGGTAATCCTGCACCACATGGATTTCCAAACACTCTCCATTTTTCATTTGTTAATAATAATAACACGCTGTGCTTTTGTACCATTTAGAGCTATGTTTAATGTAAAAAAAACAAATTATTTCCTGTTCTGGCTTACATTATAGCAGCTATAAACATCCATTCCAACGCTAACCTCTGTTTCTTTTTTTCAGTATTAAACTCAGCGTATTAATATAAACCTGTGATCTATGCTATAGCCAGAACTACTGTCCGAGCTGCTGATATAGAAATTTAATCTCCACAGAGCTGTATAAAATAATAACCACACTTTAACCATCAGCACGCATTTCATTTTCAAGAGCGTTATATAATCCTCACACACACTGAAGTACCTTTAGGTAAATTAGCAAAGATGTTCTGCAGTTTGGGGTAACTCTCCTGATTGTACTCTTTGGATAGATTGTTCCAGAAGGCCAGAAGGATAGAGGAGTCCTGCTCCAGCAGCCAGTTAGGAGGGAATACACCGCTTTAT
>JAUCMX010000011.1:24573791-24598791 GCA_033459395.1 Hemibagrus guttatus
GACACACACAAAAAGAGAGAGAGAGAGAGAGAGAGAGAGACACACACACACACACACACACAGAGAGAGAGACAGAGAGAGAGAGAGAGAGAGACACAGAGAGAGTGACAGAGAGAGAGAGACACACAAACACAGAAAGAGAGAGAGAGAGAGAGAGAATAAATCCACAGAGAGTAGAGGAGTGTATAGACTCGTACCTGTTTGACGTTGCTGCCGCTCTTAGCGCTGGTCTCGATGAACATCACGTTCAGCTCTTTAGCTCTCTGCTCTCCTTCCTCGATCGAGATTTGCCTGAGATTAAAAAACCCTTCATCTCACTTCATCACCTCTTTACATTTCAACAACATCGACTAGGGCTAGCATGCTAACTCCAATAAGCATATGCAAATCTGAGAGCCGAACCTCTTCTCCTCCAAGTCTGTCTTGTTGCCGACCATCATGATGATGACATCACTTCCTCTCTCCGTCCTGACGTCGTCAATCCACTTGGAGGTCAGCTGGAAGGAATTCACATCTGAAAGCAGAAGGTCAGAGTCACGCTAACAGGAAACGTGTGTGTGTGTGTGTGTGTGTGTGTGTGTGTGTCTTACTTGTAATGTCGTACACCACCACAGCCACAGTAGAGTCTCGTATGTAGCTGGGGATGAGGCTCCTGAAGCGCTCCTGACCCGCCGTGTCCCACAGCTGTAACCTCACCTGCAGCACACAATAACAATGTGTTCTAGAAAGGAGCACAGACACACACACACACACACACACACACACACACACACACACACACACACACACGTACACACACACACACTCATGTACACACACACACACACACACACACACACAGTGGATTTTAAAGCTGATTGGTCAGCAGGTCAGTAGTTATTTAGTGAAAAGCAGAGCTGCTGGATTCTTTCTCTTTGTTCATATTGTGTTTATTTCCTGTTTTTTTCCCATGATTCCTGATTAGCGTTGTCTTCAGCAGCACTCATTAAGCTTTAGTGTCATAGTGTGGACTTAAATTCAGCAGACTGACTCCACCGTGATCTGAACACTGAATAAAACACCGGAGCTCCCGGTCTGACTCCGCCCTCTTACCGTCCGATCCTCCAGGTACATGGTTTTGGACAGGAAGTCGATCCCGATGGTTGCCTAGAGACAGAAAAGCATCAGGTCAGTGAGGGCGGGAGCTCAGATATCTGCAGAGCGGGAGGATTTTATACAGCACCTGGTAAGTGTTATCGAAGCTGTCGTACATGAAGCGCGTGATCAGGGAGGTTTTCCCAACTGCAACCCAAAACAGACAGGAGACATCAGAAACGTCAGAAACCAAAACAAATTCATTTTATATCTAGAATTAAAATTTTTTAAAAGATTTTCCAGTTTTAATATAATAGTTTGTCATTTTCAGGATAGTGACGCAAACATTTTGAGAACACGCCCTGCACTAGAATTGTCTAGAAAGTGTTAGCTCCGCCCCCTGTGGGCCTGTCAGGGTCTACAGTAGGTCTACTTCTTCTCCAACCTACAATCGTTTTTTTTCTCCATTTCGCAGGGAATGTGTCGTATCTGAAAAGCAGTCAAGTGCTCGATCAAGCACCCCATCACTCTGGACTTCCTGTTTCAATAGGAAACTGTCTGTATGGTCAAAAGTTTGTGCACCCCTGATCATCACATCCACATGCTCTTGTTGAACATCTCAGTCCAGATTTATTTCCTCTGTGTTTCTGTTATAATCAGCTCCACTCTTCTCTTCTCTTCTCTTCTCTTCTCCTCTCTTCTCTTCTCTTCTCTTCTCTTCTCTTCTCTTCTATTCTCCTCTCTTCTCTTCTCTTCTCTTCTCTTCTCCTCTCTTCTCTTCTCTTCTCTTCTCTTCTATTCTCCTCTCTTCTCTTCTCCTCTCTTCTCCACTCTTCTCTTCTCCTCTCTTCTCCACTCTTCTCCACTCTTCTCTTCTCTTCTCCTCTCTTCTCCACTCTTCTCTTCGCCTCTCTTCTCCTCTCTTCTCATCTCTCCTCTCTTCTCCACTCTTCTCCACTCTTCTCTTCTCCTCTCTTCTCCACTCTTCTCCACTCTTCTCCACTCTTCTCTTCTCTTCTCCTCTCTTCTCCACTCTTCTCTTCGCCTCTCTTCTCCTCTCTTCTCATCTCTCCTCTCCTCTCTTCTCATCTCTTCTCTTCTCCACTCTTCTCTTCTCTTCTCCTCTTTTCTTCTCCTCTCCTCTCTCCTCTTCTCCTTTCTTCTCCACTCTTCTCTTCTCTTTTCCTCTCTTCTCCACTCTTCTCTTCTCTTCTCCTCTCTTCTCCACTCCTCTCTTCTCTTCTCTTCTCTTCTCCACTCTTCTCTTCTCTTCTCCTCTCTTCTCCACTCTTCTCTTCGCCTCTCTTCTCCTCTCTTCTCATCTCTCCTCTCCTCTCTTCTCATCTCTTCTCTTCTCCACTCTTCTCTTCTCTTCTCCTCTTTTCTTCTCCTCTCCTCTCTCCTCTTCTCCTTTCTTCTCCACTCTTCTCTTCTCTTTTCCTCTCTTCTCCACTCTTCTCTTCTCTTCTCCTCTCCTCTCTTCTCCTCTCTTCTCTTCTCCTCTCTTCTCCACTCTTCTCTTCTCTTCTCCTCTCTTCTCCACTCTTCTCTTCTCTTCTCCTCTCTTCTCCACTCTTCTCTTCTCTTCTCCTCTCTTCTCCACTCTTCTCTTCTCTTCTCCTCTCTTCTCCACTCTTCTCTTTGCCTCTCTTCTCCTCTCTTCTCATCTCTCCTCTCCTCTCTTCTCATCTCTTCTCTTCTCCTCTTTTCTTTCTCCTCTCCTCTCTCCTCTTCTCCTTTCTTCTCCTCTCTTCTCCTAACTTCTCTTCTCCTCTCATCTTCTCTTCTCCACTCTTCTCTTCTCCTCTTTTCTTCTCCTCTCCTCTCTCCTCTTCTCCTTTCTTCTCCTCTCTTCTCCTAACTTCTCTTCTCCTCTCATCTTCTCTTCTCCACTCTTCTCTTCTCCTCTTTTCTTCTCCTCTCCTCTCTCCTCTTCTCCTTTCTTCTCCTCTCTTCTCCTAACTTCTCTTCTCCTCTCATCTTCTCTTCTCCACTCTTCTCTTCTCCTCTTTTCTTCTTCTTTCCTCTCTCCTCTTCTCCTTTCTTCTCCTCTCTTCTCTTCTCCTAACTTCTCTTCTCCTCTCATCTTCTCTTCTCTTCTCTTCTCCCCTCTTTTTCTTCTCTTCTCATCTCCTCTCTCCTCTTCTCCTTTCTTCTCCCCTCTTCTCATCTCCTCTCTCCTCTTCTCCTTTTTTCTCCTCTCTTCTCTTCTCCTAACTTCTCTTCTCCTTTCCTCTTCTCCTTTATTCTCTTCTCTTCTCCTCTCTCCTCTCATCTTCTCTTCTCTTCTCCTCTCTTCTCATCTCCTCTCTCCTCTTCTCCTTTCTTCTCCTCTCTTCTCTTCTCCTAACTTCTCTTCTCCTTTCCTCTTCTCCTTTATTCTCTTCTCTTCTCCTCTCTCCTCTCATCTTCTCTTCTCCTCTCTTCTCTCCTCTTCTCCTTTTTCTCCTCTCCTCTTCTCCTTTCTTCTCCTCTCCTCTTCTCCTCTTCTCCTTTCTTCTCCTCTCTTCTCATCTCCTCTCTCCTCTTCTCCTTTCTTCTCCTCTCTTCTCTTCTCCTAACTTCTCTTCTCCTTTCCTCTTCTCCTTTATTCTCTTCTCTTCTCCTCTCTCCTCTCATCTTCTCTTCTCTTCTCCTCTCTTCTCATCTCCTCTCTCCTCTTCTCCTTTCTTCTCCTCTCTTCTCTTCTCCTAACTTCTCTTCTCCTTTCCTCTTCTCCTTTATTCTCTTCTCTTCTCCTCTCTCCTCTCATCTTCTCTTCTCCTCTCTTCTCTCCTCTTCTCCTTTTTTCTCCTCTCCTCTTCTCCTTTCTTCTCCTCTCCTCTTCTCCTTTCTTCTCAACTCTTCTCCTCTCTCCTTTTCTCCTTTCTTCTCCTCTCATCTCTTCTCTTCTCCTCTCATCTTCTCTCCTCTCTTCTCTTTTTCTCTCTTTCATTCACGGGTCAGAAATACAGCAGCATAGAAACACAAACACACCAGAGACCACAAACACACAAGAGAACAGGTAAACACTACTGCTATAGTATCCTCCACTGCGAGAGAGGGGATTAGTCACTTAACCTGTGATATCATCTGTTCATCCCGAGGATAAAAGTCATGTTGCTGTGAGAGAGCCAGAAAACACGAGCACATCATTTTAGGAATTTTCTTATGATCGGTTCATTCCGACGTTCCTGAACGTCTCTCTGACACACGGCAGGGCGTGTTCACGTCGTACAGGTCAGTCCTGTTCCTCAAACCAGTAGCAGGAAAACAAAGACACAGGACACACACTCCAGCACCGTCTATGACACACTTCAATGGAGAAAACAACAATATAACTAAAAACAGAAGGTGGAGTCAAATTGATTTTTGAAGGTGGAGATTGATTTTAATCCGTATGCAAACTGCATCAAATGACATCACGACAACGTACATCAAATAAATGTTCGATTATCTGAGCAAATTTCAGCCAGTTTCTTGAAGGTCAGAGCTTGAAGGTCTTCAAGCAAATTCCATACTGTTCTTTCAGGAACATCTCAATATTTATCCAAGCCATAACCAACCTATTTAATCAGCAGAAAAATCCAAATTCAGATCGTTTATATTTGACTTACATGCTAGTCATGCTAGGGTTCATACAAGCGCTGCTAGCAGACTGGATTAGCAAAGCGAGGCACCTACAATCTTCCTTCCAAGCTTGATTTTTCTTCATAACGTCTGTACATACATTTAAGGATGTTGTACATGACAATATTACCAGAAACCTACGTTTTTCCAGATGGCAGGTAGGAACTAAAGCTGTTGTAGATTGCTCTGAGGATTCGTTAGAGCATAAGGTGACTGTTTGGATTGATCTCTTTAATATGTCAAAGCTAATCTGCATAGAATTGAAAAAAAGCTCAAATTGTAAATGTAGAAATCATGACTCTGTGTTAAACTCTATAGAAAAATATTTTCATTTCTTTGTAGCTTATCGTCGCATGAGCCTGGGGAGTTTACCCCAGGAGACTCAGGGCACAAGGTGGAGGTCATCCTGGATGCAATGGCAACACATTACAGAGTATAATCACACACACACACAAACACACACACACACACACATTCACAAACTACAGATAATTTGCAATCAGCCTTTGGACTGGAGGAAGGTGAGGAACCAGGAGGAAACCCCTGAGGCATGGGGAGAACATGCAAACTCCACACATACAGGGAGGAGATATCTATCTATCTATCTATCTATCTATCTATCTATCTATATAAAGAGAAAAAGAGAGTGAGAGACTGAAGTACTATAGTAATATATTATAGTATAAATATTATATTTTTATTAATTATATAGCATTTTAAAGATCAACAGATAAACATTTTTCAGATGAATAATTTTAAATCTTAAAATTCAGATAAGTATAAAATTTAAAAAAAGAACAACATTATTCATTCATTCATTGTCTGCCGCTTATCCGAACTCTTCTCGGGTCACAGGGAGCCTGTGCCGATCTCAGGCGTCACTGGGCATCAAGGCAGGATACACCCTGGACAGAGTGCCAACCCATCGCAGGGCACACACACACACTCTCATTCACTCACACACTACGGACAATTTAGAGATGCCAATTAACCTACAATGCATGTCTTTGGAACGGGGGAGGAAACCGAAGTACATGGAGGAAACCCAGGAGGCACGGGGAGAACATGCAAACTCCACACACACATGGTGGAGGCAGGAATCAAACCCCCAACCCTGGAGGTGTGAGGCAAACGTGCTAACCACTAAGCCACCGTGCCCAGAACAACATTATATTATATTATATCATATTATATCATATTATATTATAATGATGTATTGTGGGTGAGGTGAGGGTTGCCAGGTTGCTGAATGCCACCCTACCAGTCTGGGTGTGTCTCCGTCTCTCTCTCTCTCTCTCTCTCTCTCTATTCATGATAGAGAGCACACCATATTCCGCCTTGGATTTAACCCTGGGTTTATATTAATGTACATTTGCAGGGTGTGTGTGTGTGTGTGTGTGTGTCTGATTTATTCTTATCCTCCTAATTCCACTGCACCAGAACACACAGAACACCTTTATTCTTTATTTTATGATGTCTGATGTGAAAGGAAACGTAAAGGAAGTGTATACAGAGGATTGAAATAAATGTGTAAATGTCAGGTGTTTATTCTTCTTCTTATTAATATTATTATTATTATTATTATTATTATTATTATTATTGGTGCATTGCTATAGATTCACATGACATGACTAATCAAAAATAAATAAATAAATAAATCAAGACACTGACATTAACATCATGACATCATGTTTCTTGACATGCGTGGAGGTTTATGAATCATACTGTGATGTACATTTAATCCCAGTGTGTGTGTGTGTGTGTGTGTGTGTGTGTGTGTTTAATCGCAGGCACTCACCGCTCTGTTCGCCTAAAAAAACAAGTTTAAATTTCCGTAAAGGGTTTCCAAAGTCGTTCCCCACAGACATGTCGGCTGTCAGTATAATCCTGTGCTTTTTATTCAGTCAAGTCCCCAGTTAAACCCCGCCGATGGACACTGGGTGAAGATGAATCCCAGCTTCCCGACTCGCTGGATGTTGCAGCACTGCTTTGCGATGTCAGTCCTG
Source organism: Hemibagrus guttatus (assembly GCA_033459395.1). Classification (NCBI taxonomy): domain Eukaryota; kingdom Metazoa; phylum Chordata; class Actinopteri; order Siluriformes; family Bagridae; genus Hemibagrus; species Hemibagrus guttatus. The sequence goes on from JAUCMX010000011.1 coordinate 24,580,481, forward strand.
CCTCTCACTGCGCATGCGCGACTTCCGCCTCACGCCCGCCTGCGGTCGAACCTGTGCGCGTCGCTTCCCGAGTCCGCCATTGTTGTTGCTGTTGTCGTTGTTTCGGTCGATGGACCAGCAGCATTCCGGTCATTCCCCGAATTCCTTTAACGTTATTAAAATGTAAACAAATCGAACACGTTCCCCGAATTCATTCAGTCAGCTCTGTTTGGTGTCCTTTAGTTTTGTGCTTGTGCTGAAGGTGAACCCATGACATGAACACGTCCACGTTGAACCTGTTTACCTCTCATAAAATTCAGCTGTATTGTTTAATTTCAGCATGAAACAAGCAACTATTCAAGATACACCATGTGTCCCAAAAATTGTAGACCTGACCATTCTATGTGCTTCTTCACCAAATTCTTTCACCAGATTTTAATCACACAGTTGTATAGAATGTATATGTGTCCAGCATGACAATGCCCCTGTGCACAAAGCAGCTCCATGAAGACATGATGTTGGAGGCGAAGGTTGGAAGAATAGTGAAAGATCTCGAGTGGCCTGCACAGAGCCCTGACTCTGACTCAACCCCACTGAACACCTTTGGGATGAACTGGAACTGGAGTCTCCTCAACATCAACATCAGAGTCTGATCTTCCTACTGCTCCTGGAACTGAATGATCACTAATCCCCACAGACACAATCCAACATCTAGTGGAAAACCGTCCAAGGATTGGAGCTAATTAATGGTGTTGGTCCAGGGTTTTGGAATGGATTGTTCAGTAGTTAGGTGTCCTTATACGTATGGCAGTATAGTTTAATTTTTCATCATTTTTTAATTTTCTGACTGTAAAATGGATTCTGTTTCCTTATGATATGTTTGTTCTTGCAGTTGTGACCACCATGAGAAAGTGCTCAGAGGAAAGCGAGGCGCCGGTGCCTCAGACAAATTCCATAAGATCCTGGAGACATGCGGGAATAACAGCAGACTTTACTGGGCACGTGGTAAATAAGTTTGTTGAGTGCAGAGTGCAGACTCCGACTCAACCCCACTGAAGACCTTCAGGATGAACTGAAACACAGACTAAACCCCAGACCTCCTCACTAATGCTCTTGTAGCTAAATGAACAGTAATCCCTTCACAGTCATGTTCCACATCTAGTGGAAAACCTTCACAGAAGAGAAGAGTGGAGCTGATTATAACAGCAAACACAGGAGGAATTCGATCTGGAATAAGATTGACCAGGAGGAACAATTCCTCACCAATCCCCCCACTCCCCTGAAAAGATGATAAAACCTAAAAAAAAACAACAAAAAAAAAAACAGCTTGTCGTACTACAAATAAACCACATAGCTTAAACCCCTGTTCTGAAGATAGAAACCTGAAAGTTACAGCTTCATCTCTGACTGAACTCTTTCCAAAAAATGTTACATAAACATCTCCTTACAGGAAACTTCACCATATCAGTGATTACACACATTCTAGCATTTGACCTGTGAATGAAATGCAACAATAGCATATCAGAGTAATATCCATAATGTAAACTTGTGATTAATCAACACCTTCTTTGGAATAATGACATTTAACATCATCTTATAAACAGGTGAAGAGCTGGCCTGCCCTTTGCAGCTGTAACAGCTTCAACTCTTCTGGGAAGGATTTCCACAAGGTTTAGGAGTGTGTTTATGGGAATTTTTGACCGTTCCTCTAGAAGCACATTTGTGAGGTCAGGCACTGATGTTGGATGAGAAGGTCTGGCTCTCAGTCTCCGCTCTAATTCATCCCAAAGGTGTTCTATGGGGTTGAGGTCAGGACTCTGTGCAGGCCAGTCAAGTTCCTCCACACCAAACTCACTCATCCATGTCTTTATGGACCTTGCTTTGGTCACTGGTGTGCAGTCATGTTGGAACAGGAAGGGGTCATCCCCAAACTGTTCCCACAAAGTTGGGAGCATGAAATTGTCCAAAATGTCTTGGTATGCTGAAGCATTAAGAGTTCCTTTCACTGGAACTAAGGGGCCGAGCCCAACCCCTGAAAAACAAGAGCTGAATTTAACTATTTGGAGGGGTGTCCCAAAACCTTTGGCAATATAGTGTATAAAACATGCTGAAATGTAGATTCATCCATTTTCCATGATGTCATTGTCATTTTTTTTATCTCTATAACCAATATGCTGGAAAAAAATAATTACCTGGCAGTTAGATTCTGCTTTATTAAACTGGCCACAATGTGGAGCTGCAGTTTATGATAAGAGCATACAGTATACTTCTGATGTATAATAAATGCCACACCAAGGCTCTGAAAATGTGACAATAATTTTAATATTTCAAAACAAATTGATGTTTATTAAAGATATGAAATGATTACATTAAGACATTCCTGTATGATGGGTCTGGTTATGTTTCATTCACACCTTTTTCTAGCAAGATCTCCACTTGTTAAATAAATTAGCATTTTTTTCTTTGTACATCAAATTTGTGTGATTCCTTTGTTCTCACGTCTTAGTTCCTGCTTGTGAGGATGCAGTGACGGGATGTGTGGATGTATAATTTGACACCAAATGTACTCCAAATGAGACATTCAATGAAACATCACTCAGAAGCCGTGTCACTTACTGATGACTCACTGCACAGTATTGTTTGTCACTGCACCTACACAAACAGGACACAGTGTGATTACAAAGTTCATGAATATTTATTAAAACCTCTTCTCTTCTTACTCCTTAAAGACTACCTGAAATCAAAGCTGATCTTACCTCGTTAGCTCATCTCCTTTTTGCATGATTCACCGATCTTAAAGACTTAAAACCTACCCAGATCTCTGCCATTTCCTCAAGAAATGTGTCAGTTATGTGTAGTATCTCTGAAGATATTAATTATTGAATATTTTTATAATACTGGAAGACTTGATGGAGTTGGATTTTGGTTCATGGTTCAGTAGCCAAGGAAGTATCGAGCTTGTTCTCTGCCCCATGTTCTTATAATAAGAAGTTAATATTCCAATCATAATACAAACAGCAACACAACAGCTCATCTGCAGTTCAAGGTATACTAGGATCTAGGAACAGAACAATCTAAACCAAGCCCTAATGTTCAAAGTCAAACAACTCGGCTTCTTTCTCCTTCCAGAAAACAAAGCTACGGTCAATGTATTTACAGATTTCATCATTACAAAAACATGACAAGTCTGTGCTCCCATCTGCCCTGTGGCTTCCTTCGTCTGGCACAACATCCTCAACCGTGACTCTAGGAACTGTCCTAACTTCAGAGTCTTTCAGAGACCTGTTGGCTGGGACCTTAGTTTTTGTCCCAAAGAAGTGGGTTTTGATGTCTTCAAAGCCATCTTTCCATTGTCGTTTCCCATCCTGTATGTCTTTTAGGACAGCACGATGGAACTCTCTAACCGTCTCCCATGGGAAGTCCCCAACATGGTTGAAAACTTCAAAGCAGAGTAAGTGTCTCATTTTGCGCTCATCAGCAGGCAGATCCTGCTCCAGGATGTGGAAGTACCCCAGCATGAACAAGTCAAGGGTTAGACTTTCATAAGGCATGGGTGCACCGTCTACTCGAGGGAGGAAGTGCTCAGGGGAATAAGTGATCGTCTTTCTTTGGAGGCTCCGGATCTGGCGTGATGGAACCCCTGAGTTGATGGCCCTCCAGTTGCGAATCATTTTGTCTATAGCTGTCCTTTGTCTGTAGAGATGATACAGGGAGCCACTGGTCAACTGAGGGGCTGGCATTGGCACACTGTGACCTTTGATGTTATTCTCAGACGATCTCTGTGTGTCTAGACCTTCTTTCATTTTAGCTCTCATTGAGATTGCATAGGCAGACTTTTTCCAGTGGCTCAAGAACAAGACAACAATTCTCTCCTTGCGCAAGCTGGTGGTCTCCAGAACCTTAGCTGGTTCCTCACTGGTGGTATGTTTGCAATTTAGGTTGCAGTCATTAACAAGATTGAGGTCTTGATTTAGGACATCTGTTTGTGAGAGATTGGACGCATTCTGTTGCTTGGGATTGGAATTAGACATGTTGTTTAACATCCCTGAAAATGGATAGATGTTTCCAATCTGACCTTCAAAGGTGGACCTTAAATTCCTTACAGAAACTCCTGACAACTGGATCTCCATTTCCACCTTCTCTTGTTTGGCCTTATACCTTTCCGGCTGAGTTGAGAATACTGATGCCAGTTCTTTGTTGGGCATTTTGGAGATACCATTTTCTACACTTTTGTCACTTTCGTCTGAGAGTTTGTTCAGAAGCAGGGACATGCTCTTCACGATCCCTGATATACGGTTACACCAGATGGGGAGTGCAAGTGTGTCCTTCACCTCAGGCTTCTGCTGAAACTGAGTGTTGATGGTGATGTTAACAATGGGAGCAGGAAGGAGAGTTTGGAGTTGCTCGGCCAGACGTGTTAACTCCAGCTCGTAGGCCTGACACTTTTTCTGCAGAGAAACAGTCTCAATCTGTCCCTCCAAGTACACTAAGTCATCCTCTGTTAGCAACTCGCCAAAAGGGCCCAGAATAGCATTATGAACCTTGGAGTATCTCCAGCCATCTATAGCTTTGTCATCCTGGTAGGAATAAAAGAATAACAAATCACTATCTATGAGAGATGCTTGTGGGTACATCTCTACTTGGAGACCTAGAGATGATGCTTACCTTTCTCAATTGGTCTTCATCATCTTGAAGTCTTGCTTGAAGTTTACGCACCATCACTTGCCTCTTCCACTCTGCAATAGGCCTCCCGTGTTCATCGTGTGTTGGAACCAATAAGTCTATATCAGCGAGATTCACCTCGTCTGCTGGGAGTGCAACCATTCCATGTTCACCTTTCTACAAAACACCAGAATAAAAACTATTTAGTATAACCCATTAATCTGTTTGGATCACCTACTGATCTCATATGTAGTTGATCAACCAAGACATACAGGTGCATCTCAATAAATTAGAATGTCATGGAAAAGTTCATTTATTTCAGTAATTCAACTCAAATTGTGAAACTCGTGTATTAAATAAATTCAATGCACACAGACTGAAGTAGTTTAAGTCTTTGGTTCTTTTAATTGTGATGATTTTGGCTCACATTTAACAAAAACCCACCAATTCACTCTCTCAACTAATTAGAATACTTCATAAGACCAATAAAAAAACATTTTTAGTGAATTGTTGGCCTTCTGGAAAGTATGTTCATTTATTGTACATGTACTCAATACTTGGTAGGGGCTCCTTCTGCTTTAATTACTGCCTCAATTGGGCATGGCATGGAGGTGATCAGTTTGTGGCACTGCTGAGGTGGTATGGAAGCCCAGGTTTCTTTGACAGTGGCCTTCAGCTCATCTGCATTTTTTGGTCTCTTGTTTCTCATTTTCCTCTTGACAATACCCCACAGATTCTCTATGGGGTTCAGGTCTGGTGAGTTTGCTGGCCAGTCAAGCACACCAACACCATGGTCATTTAACCAACTTTTGGTGCTTTTGGCAGTGTGGGCAGTGCCAAATCCTGCTGGAAAATGAAATCAGCATCTCCAAAAAGCTGCTCAGCAGAAGGAAGCATGAAGTGCTCCAAAATTTCTTGGGTTATGAGCTTCTCCACCCTTCCTACAGACTCTAGGACCTTGGTTTCCAAATGAAATACAAAACTTGCTCTCACCTGAAAAGAGGACTTTGGACCACTGGGCAACAGTCCAGTTCTTCTTCTCCTTAGCCCAGGTAAGACACCTCTGATGTCGTCTGTGGTTCAAGAGAGGCTTAACAAGAGGAATATGACAACTGTAGCCAAATTCCTTGACACGTCTGTGTGTGGTGGCTCTTGATGCCTTGACCCCAGCCTCAGTCCATTCCTTGTGAAGTTCACTCAAATTCTTGAATGGATTTTGCTTGACAATCCTCATAAGGCTGCGGTTCTCTCGGTTGGTTGTACATCTTTTTCTTCCACACTTTTTCCTTCCACTCAACTTCCTGTTAACATGCTTGGATACAGCACTCTGTGAACAGCCAGCTCCTTTGTCAATGAATGTTTGTGGCTTACCCTCCTTGTGAAGGGTGTCAGTAATTGTCTTCTGGACAACTGTCAGGTCAGCAGTCTTCCCCATGATTGTGTAGCCTAGTGAACCAAACTGAGAGACCATTTTGAAGGCTCAGGAAACCTTTGCAGGTGTTTTGAGTTGATTAGCTGATTGGCATGTCACCATATTCTAATTTGTTGAGAGAGTGAATTGGTGGGTTTTTGTTAAATATAAGCCAAAATCATCACAATTAAAAGAACCAAAGACTTAAACTACTTCAGTCTGTGTGCACTGAATTTATTTAATACACGAGTTTCACAATTTGAGTTGAATTACTGAAATAAATGAACTTTTCCACGACATTCTAATTTATTGAGATGCACCTGTATTTGCTTGTGGATGTACTGTAAAATGCAGTGTATGGCCACCAGTTAACCCACTAAATTGCAAAGTGGCTTAAGAAACTAATCCATCTGGTTGTGATCTTTTGAAGTTTATGGTTAACAGGAATTCCGAGTGTGAACTAAACTCATCAGCAAGTCAAGCTGTGACAACAATTTAAATTGACAGAAATGATTGTGCATGAGACTTCCTTTCCTCATTAGCTACATTAACCTCGTAGCTACTTCGAATGCGTTTGTTGGTTGACTTATTTGAAATCTGCACTATTTACCATATGTCCAGTAAAGACTGCTGTTATTCCCACATGTCTCCAGGATCTTATGGACTTTGTCTGAGGCACTGGTGCCTCGCTTTCCTCTGTGCACTTTCTCATAGTAGCCACAACTGCAAGAACAAAAATAACAATAACATAAGGAAACAGAATCCATTTTATAGTCAGAAAATTTTTAATTTATAAAACATTAAACTATGTGGCCATAAGTATGTGGAAACCTAAGCAAAACCCTGGACCCATTAATAAGCTCCAATCCTTGGAAGGTTTTACACTAGCTGTTGGATTGTGTCTGTGGGGATTAGTGATCATTCTGCAACGATAGCATTAGGAAGATCAGACTCTGATGTTGGGATGTTGAGGAGACTCCAGTTCCAGTTCATCCCAGAGGTGTTCAGTGGGGTTGAGTCAGAGTCAGGGCTCTGTGCAGGACACTCCAGTTCTTCCACTTTTCTTCAAACCTTCACCTTCACACCATGTCTTCATGGAGCTGCTTTGTGCACAGGGGCATTGTCATGCAGGGTTTGAGCCTCTTAGTTCCAGTGAAGGGAAACTGTAATGCTACAGATACATTCTATACAATTGTGTGCTTCCAACTTCCACACCACGGTCAGGTGTCCACATACCTTTGGTCATATATAGTAGTGTATCCTGACTGACGATGCTGCTATATAGTATGTTACAGTAAATTATGAGAATTTCTAATTGATTGAGATGACCTCACTGACCTGCTGAAGCAACTTGGACATGATGAATGGAGCTGATTCCGTTGCTTGTAGATTGTGAGGATGAAGAATCAGGGCTCGAAGGATAGAGACGAGGCTGAGGAGGAACCTCCTTCACCGGCTGCTAGGAGCACAGCAGGAATTAAGAGACTTTGTGTTGAATGAGTGTTAAGACTGCTTTGTTAACTCTTCCCCATGTACAGTGTTTATTATTTATATTAGGACAGTTCTAAATGGCAACTTGTAAATGCTCTTTTTTCCCTTTTAAAGGATCTGTAATATGAGTCTTGTGTTTATTACCTTGCAGTTCTCCATAGCAGTGTTGCAACTTTGCTCGCTGGGATTCTCAGTAACGTTTAGATGTTGACCTTCTGTCCCAAATGGTGTCCTTTCCTCTTCTATCAGAATGATCTCCGGGGAAAGAAGACACTCTTCTGACTCATAAAACTATAGAACATGACATTGTGAGCAGATCAAAAAATAAATCAGGATAAATTCCTTTACTGAATGTAATTCTGTACTCTACAGTGTATTCAAATGCTGTAGAATGTATATACAGTGCGTTTCTATCAGGTTCGGTACAAAAAACATGGACAAAGTCAAACGTTCTGGTGTTTTTCAGTGTCTTGAACTTGAATTCAGACTCTGACCATGATCCAGAAATCGACTGAAATCACACAAATCAGTCCACTGTGAAACTGATTCACTGGACCTCTCATTCCTCATGAAGGCAAAAGGTCATTGCAAACATCCTGAGGTCAAATCCAGTAGAGATAAAACAAAAACCAAATCCTTAACTGTAAAGCTATTTCATTTCAGTTAAAGATGTGCACTAAACAAAGGCAGCCTATAGAGCAGGATACGAGGCTCAGGTTGCCCCTGAATAGGATGAGTTGGGTTACATCGGATCTGCGCTTGCAGTGATTAAAGGGTCTTAATGCTCCACTACAGTATCTTAGACCTCATGCTGTTTGAGTTACACGACAAATAATCAAAGAACAAATTAAAAGAATCACATTCTCTTAATAAAGAGTGTAAAACCAGTACTATCACTTACTCTTAAAGCAATATTAAAGTATTATTTTCATAGAATTTATTATATTTCTCCATTGTATTATATAAACAATAACAGAAACTGGTTGTGCTACTTGTCAGTGCAAATTAATAAATATATAACAGTAACAGCTATTTACTTTAATGCAATAACTTTTATGCAGTAACTTTCAGAAATGCTCCCAAAGTAGACTTTGTTTAAAATCTTATAGAACCCATACACAGAAATGCCACTGAATTAGCACCAGATGCTACATTAAAGCTGAGTTAGTAAGCTAAGCTAATTATACAACTTGACTAGCAAAGCCATAGAAGTGGAAATTAGTTCTTTCCTGAGAATTTAAATCTCAAATAGAAAAGTCATAACGATGGTCTGACTGGTGGTCTGAACAAGGATGTTTTCAGGCTTTTTTCATTTCCAAACTCTGTTATTTACTATTGTTTACAAGATTATACTCATCTACAGTAATTGTGACCTAATAATCCGCAATTTATTTTAGAAGTTAGCAGAACTAATGCTAAAACTTAACACGGGAAATGGAGCAGTGCAGAGTTTACACTTAGTTATTCGATTAGCATAAAATGATAGTGAACATAGCTGAGATGTAAATAGAAATGCTAGAACTTACAGTCAGGGTTGAGATGCAGGAGCTCCAGTGAAGGAGCAGAGCTCAGGTCAGCGACGTCCTAATTATCACATTAGTGTCTGAACGTCAAAGCATCTCTGCTGTGTTATGAGGAGGTCTCCTTAGTGAGGTGTTATTGAATAATTAAATGTGCGGGGTTGAGTGTCACGTCGTTTCTCAACATCACGAGGGGTATGATGACCATGTATAGGATTTACGTCACTGTATGTATACAACACGGCCCCGAACAAATGGGGTGAAAACCTAACCTACAACAACCTACACTTCCAGTGTAATTGAATGCGTGTGCAGTGTGCTATGGACCAGCACTTATATAACATATAAACATGCCCAGATGTCCTGTAGTTATGATATCTGATAGGACAAGATTTTCCTCAACACGTTCAATAAAACATCAATTTACCTGGAAATGGTTCTAACTTCAAACCGCTGTCACTCTTTAAGGCCTCCGCATCCTGGAGCATGCAGAGATGATGTTTGTGAGTTTACAAGCTCAAATATTCTCTGCAATGTTATTTTGTTCCTCATGTATGGATGGTATGAGCATTTAGTCCACTGAGAAAGGCTAAGTTTTGCAAAACATCAAGCTACAAACAGCTTGAACAAGACGATGGAACACTGATCTCCACTTTGAGAACCAAAAACATTATAGACTAGAACCTCAGGAATTCTTAACACTCTTGCATGAACTTGCATGAGATCTTCAAGGCTAACTCTTAAGGGTTGACCATCTGTGTTGGAGAGAAAAGCAGAGAAGAAGAGAAAAATGGATAATGTCTTCTAGACCTCGGATAACATTTAACAAGGGTTCTGCAGGGTTCTGTTGTGTCTTTGGCTGTAGGACATTGAGGCACCAGAACGAACAGACAGGTTTTGGTGAACTAGTCAATTTCTACCAGATACCCAAAAGGAGAGCAGAGTCAGTTTGGTAGATGATGTGGCCTGTAATCATGAATGCAGACCATACAGTAGAGATTACAGAGGTTCAGCTTGGTGATAGTGGTTTCCATGTAGAGCAGGTTGTATGCCATCGCAGAGAACATAGAAATATTCAGTCTATGGCTGTAGTCACAGGTGAGAAGAGAGAAACGCTGAAGAGCACAGATACCATGGCAATAGGGGGCAAGTAAAGAAATCGCTAATGACTCCTTGTTTGGTCCAAAGTAACAGTCCAACACCTTCATCTTTCTTTTCCATGAATAAAAAGAAGAACAAGTCCCACTCAAGAGGGGCAAGTCCCCTAAATGGAAGCTGGTATCATCACAGTTCATGATGGTCAGTCCATGGTAGACATAGCAGGATCCTATCAGCCTTACTCATGAATTACCCCAGTAGGACAGGTAGGCACATAGATAATATGAGGAACAAGGGAGGAAACCCAGTATTTAAGGCATTGGACTACTGATGTTGATGGAATGTTGTGAGTTCAAATCCCACACTGCCACTGCTGGGCTCTTGAGCAACCCTCAATTGCTCAGTTGTATAAATGTAAGTCACTCTGGATAAGGGTGTAATTGTAAAGGGTTGTGAAGGTTCTGCTGTCCAAGACAACCTATGTGGTGGGGATCTGAGATTTACATTTACATTTCTGGCATTTGGCAGACGCCCTTATCCAGAGCGACTTACATTTTTATCTCATTCTTTATACAACTCCCATCAGTAGTCCAACACCTTAACTACTAAGCTACCACATCCCATTCACAGAGACTCATAGTAATGGCTCTTCCAAGAAATTCTGGATTCATCCAAACCCCAATGATTACATTTAACACCAGCACTGTTCTTCTTTTTCAATACTGGCCATGTAAAAGATGTTAATGGTTTTAGTCTTCTGAAAAACCTTAAAGTCAAGTATATACAAAAATTAAACAAGAGCATATGGATTCATGGATTGACAACTTTTTACATGTTTCTGGGAGAACGTTCTGACTAACATCTCTTCTGCTTTTCCATATAATTCACACGATATCCTGAGTATTTACTGTGCTAATGCATTTTCCTGGCAGTTGTTGCTCAGCTGGATCCTTTACCCATAGCCTGCCTTGAACACACAAAAGACTAGCTCCAAAGCCTCTGCCTGTGTAAACAAGAACCAAATCACAATATAAATGAGAGGTCACGATACAGCTAACTGCCATCATCCTGATGGATTGCTCTGGAGGCAGAATGGCAATCTGGCACATGTTTGAGGCTCTGAAACCGGATACAGAACGGCTCGAATGACGCTTCTCCTCTACAGCTCCGGAGATGGAGGGATGATAGCTGATATCCACCAGACAGACAGAGCACTGACTGTTCCATCGCTGCTTATCATTACACATGATCTACTTTTAATGTGTATCGCTGTTATAGCGACAAGCCAGGAATGATGGAGGCTGCTTTTCCACTCCATTTGTATGGCACTGCTTCACATGAGTCTCTTCAGTATTTACATCAAAGTGAGCCACAGATCAGATGATGATACAGGATAGATAATCAATGATGTTTCTTAATGGTATTAAGGCTAAACATACAGTGTATCTTGATTAGTGTCCGTGTTTCATAATAGGACCAATAAGATTCTAGATTTTAGTCTATGTCGTATATATTGGGGTGGTGGTAGCTCAAGTGGTTAAGGCTCTGGGTCGTTGACCGGAAGATCAGGGGTTCAAGCCCCAACACTCCCCATGCTGCCACCATTGGGCCCTTGAGCAAGGCCCCCAACCCACCCTGCTCCAGAGGCACTGTATCATGGCTGACCCTGCACTCTGACCCCAACCTCCTAGGATGGGATATGTGAAGAAAAGTATTTCACTGTGCAGTAATGTATATGTGACAAATAAAGGCAACTTAACTTATATCATCTAATATTTGTGTCTCAATTCTTTAATCCATTATCGTTAATCTTTCTTTAATCATATTCAGATAGAGTTACACACACACACACACACACACACACACACACACACACACACACACACAGAAAGGATTTAATACAGAAATTACACGCATTCAGAAGTTGTGCAAGAGTTATAGACACGGGGCGGAGTTTGAGCGAGAAAGAGGTGTGTCTTAGTTAAACTCAGGTCTAAACTGGGTTTAGTGTTGAGTGTTTAATCCTTTTCCCCAGTCCAGCAACAGATTTCATTCAGTATAAATAAACGAATGATGTTCAGGCTGTGAGTCTGATCTAAAACGAGTCTGTTGGCTTTCAGTGTGTTGTAGACGTGTGTTTTTCCCTCTGTTGGAGAACCTTACACAGAATCTTACTGGTTGAAGATGAGATTTGAGCTGCTTTTTACATGAACAAGCACTTGGAGCATCTCAGAGAGCAGGAATGGGTTTAATAGCAACATTTACTTTGAAGATAGAAACATTTGTGTGTGGAAAAATATCCGTTTTGTTTTTTTCGGAACTTTTCTATGAATATATTAACCCCTAGTAGTCTAAAAACAAGAAATCCTTCTGAAACACTGATGCAGTCACAGGGACATGAAGAAGACCGTTGATGATGAGAGTTCTGCTATAAATGTGGTGGAGATCCATAAAATTCCTCATATTGCTGATGCTTCCATCTGGATGTTTTTATGCTAGAAATAAACTGTTTGGTTTACAAGATGTTTGAGCTGGAACATTCTGTGCTATTAAACTAGGTCACTATTGAAACTGAAGCTAATGTGTGATATCGAGCAGACTAACTGCATCCTCCAGTCTGATCTCTTCCACTGTAGCATGCGATCACACGACACGCCCATGGATTTGATCTAACATGCAACTTTAGATTTTACAGAGTTGTACAGTTTGTGTCAGTTGTCAATAAAGCAAAAGCAGGATGTAGTGAATCTAATCTATCTATCTATCTATCTATCTATCTATCTATCTATCTAGCTATATAGCTATCTATCTATCTACCTATCTATCTATCTATCTATCTATCTATCTATCTATCTATCTAGCTATATAGCTATCTATCTATCTACCTATCTACCTATCTATCTATCTATCTATCTATCTATCTATCTATCTATCTGTCTGTCTGTCTATAGATCTATAAAGAGTTATGGTGTTGGTCCAGCAGGTGGCAGTGTTGAGTCACTGAAACTGACGGGGTTGATGATGTAAAATATCATTTTGGGTTAGTCTAACACACACACACACACACACACACGCACACACACACACACACACACCTGAGCTGATTGCAGGAGAGCAGCACAGTCGCGGTGGCCGTTATATTCTGCCAGCTCCACTGCACTGAATCCGTCCACATCCTTCTCCAGTGGACTGACATGATGCTCCATCAGGATCCTACAACACTGAGGGAATACAGCTTCATTTATTACACACACACACACACACACACACACACTCTCTCTCTCTCTCTCTCTCTCTCTCTCTCTCTCTCTCTCTCTCTCACACACACACACACACACACTCTCACACACACACACACACACACTCTCACACACAACCTCACACACACACACACACACACACACACACACATACTCTCACACACATACATACATACTCACATACACACACACACAAACACGCACATACATACTCACACATACACACACACGAACACAAACACACACACACACACACACACACACACACATACTCACATACACATACACAAACACACAAACGAACATACACACGAACATACACACATACAGTGTAGGTTGTGTGTGAGGTTGTGTTAAGGTTGTGTGGAGGTTGTGTGGAGGTTGTGTTGAGGTTGTGTGGAGGTTCTGTGAAGGTTGTGTTGAGGTTGTGTGAATGTTGTGTGGAGGTTGTGTTGAGGTTGTGTGAATGTTGTGTGGAGGTTGTGTGGAGGTTGTGTGAATGTTGTGTGGAGGTTGTGTTGAGGTTGTGTGGAGGTTCTGTGAAGGTTGTGTTGAGGTTGTGTGAATGTTGTGTGGAGGTTGTGTGAAGGTTGTGTTGAGGTTGTGTGGAGGTTGTGTGAATGTTGGAGGTTGTGTGAAGGTTGTGTGGAGGTTGTGTTGAGGTTGTGTGGAGGTTGTGTGGAGGTTCTGTGAAGGTTGTGTAAAGGTTGTATGAAGGTTGTGTGGCTTTTGGTAGATGGCTCGGTGTGTAGATTTGCACCTCCAGTTCTCCGTTCTCTGCGGCATCGTGCAGCGGCGTCCCGCCCCAGTGGTCTCTCAGGATTTTAGCGTCCATGTGCAGCAGACGCTCCAGGATGCGATGGTGTCCTTCACTGGCAGCGAAGTGCAGAGCTGTGGCTCCGTTTACATCCTGACATGACAAGTCCACGTCTGTGAACGACGCCTGAGGAGCAAACAACATCTCCATGAAGCTCTGAGATTTGACAGAAGGTTCCAGGTGAGAGAGTACGACACGCTCAGATGAAATACTATGACCAGTGACTCCACCTGACAAATACTCCACACTTCACTGGGGTTCTGTATCTAACCCTAGGGTTCTTTACTTAGCTCCAAAGAACGCTTAATGCCTAAAACATCTATAGTGACAACAAAGAACCCTTCTTTCTGCCAAGCTTCTTGTTTCTTTTGATAGAAATCTTAAAAGTGTTCTGTACAGAAACTACATATTTTTCCTAATTGGGGCACGGTGGCTTAGTGGTTAGCACGTTTGCCTCACATCTCCAGGGTTGGGGGTTCGATTCCCGCCTCCGCCGTGTGTGTGGAGTTTGCATGTTCTCCCCGTGCCTCGGGGGTTTTCTCCAGGCACTCCGGTTTCCTCCCCCGGTCCAAAGACATGCATTGTAGGTTGATTGACATCTCTAAATTGTCCATAGTGTGTGATTGTGTGAGTGAATGAGAGTGTGTGTGTGCCCTGCGATGGGTTGGCACTCCGTCCAGGGTGTATCTTGCCTTGATGCCCAATGACGCCTGAGATAGGCACAGGCTCCCCGTGACCTGAGAATAGATCAGATAAGCGGTAGACAATGAATGAATGAATGAAGCGTCTGATAGAACCCTTTAAGAGTGTTTATTAGCTTTCCACCACAGCGCTGCTGAGTTCTGGTCAGAAGGTGTTGATTAAGAACTGTATACATCCAGAGTGAGGAAAAGGGCTCACTCTGGATGGGCTCTGAAAATCACTCTGGACCCCTCACATCCAGGCCATATCCTTTTTGACCTTTTGCCATCTTGCCAACGCTACAGAGCAGCAGCTACCAGGACAGCCAGGCACAAGAACAGTTTCTTCCCCCAAGCAATCTATCTTTTGAACAGTTGAATGTTCCCAACATTGGGCAATAATAAAAATAAAAATAAAAAGTGCAATAACCTCATATTTATTACCTCCCCCACATCCCTACATCTCAACTCATTCTATTCTATCCTGTACATACAAATACTTTATTTTCTTATTTAAATATGTGTATTTTTATTTCTCATTCTATTTTCTGTTGTTGTTATTTGTATTGTTGTTGTTATCTCTGTGCACTGGAGCCTGTAACACTAAAACAAATTCCTTGTATGTGCAAACATACTTGGCAATAAAGCTCTTTCTGATTCTGATTAATCCTCTATAACATCAGATCTGACCATAGCGCAGGTTTCTATGAATTCTTTAACGTTTCTATAGTGACAGTTTGTTCACAGGGAGGGGTACACCAGACGCTCCACATAAAAAACTGTATGATTTGTTATGTGGTGAAGTTTTCTTTGAGGAGATATTTATTTATTTATTCATTCATTTATTTATTTATTCATTTATTAGAGATAAATATCATTTTACATTTTAAACTTTAAATATAATTTTTATTCTGAATGCTTATATTCCTGTAAAGTCGCTTGGTGACAACGTCTATGATTAAAAGCAGCATACAAATAAATCGAATTTTGAATGAATTTAACATTTATGTAAGTAGTGTCCAGTCGGAGTGTCGGGAGCTACTGGGACAGTTCCCTGTTTGACCACCAGAGGGAGCACAGGCAGACGATTCACCATAGCCTGCTGCTTGTTTGTGCATTCCCCACGTGCATTGTACCACGCCCTTTCATATTATTCCGTTTTCCCGCCGTGTCACCTGTTCATCATTTATCCTAATATTTTGTCCTATATACACCAGCCCTTTTGTATCTGTGTTTGTTTTTGTTCGATCGGACGCCGTTGTGTTTCCAGGTACCTGTGGCATCGGTACGTTTTGTTATTCACGTTATATTTGTCCAGTGTTCTGGTTTAGTTTTGTTAATAAAGCAGCACTTTTAACTTATCCTGCACATGGCAGATCGTAACTACCACGGAGATCCGGGTCCGAGCCCCGCTCCAGGTGGAGTCTCCTGAACGTTACACCGAGTTAGAGGTGAACCTGGAACCTTCGTTCGTCTTCAGGACAGAGGAGTTTACGCGAATTAAAGACAGACTCCACGAAACCTAAAGCACATCACAGGTTTGAGTTTTTCCTCAGTTTTCCGACTCACCAGCCAGACGACCAACGCGTGGTGGCCCATGTGTGCAGCGGCGTGCAGGGCGGTCATCCCGTCTCGGGCTTGCAGATGGACGTTTGCGCCGCAGTCTTTCACCAGAAACTCCACCACATGCAGATGCCCCTCCTGACAGGCCAGGTAAAGGGGCGTGGCTCCGGTGTGCATCTGATGGTCCACACACCTGCAGGAAGGTGTGTTATTATTAATCCTGACTGTCACGATTGCTGTCTTTACTTTAAAAACATTGTGCAATTTCATTTATATGATGGTTAAAAAAAAAACACAAAATAAACGGTTCTAAACTTCACCATTAAACATATTCTTTTCTATTTAAATTGAATAAACAAGCAACTACATACAAGTACAACTAACTACATACAGAATAAACCTGTGTGTGTGTGTGTGTGGTGCTGTTACAGTAAATTAATAAGCAACTGGATGGTGTGATGAAGCCAAACAGAATTTATTATTATTATTATTATTATTATTATTATTATTAATTTATTTGTTTATTGTGAACTTTTTTCACAACAGTCACACTATTCTGCCACCAATCTATATTCATTTATATATTTTCTTTGTTTTTTTCCTTCGTTTGAACGGATATTTCTATTTTAATTCAAACTTTTTTTATTCTACATTTTAATTTTTTATTTGTTTTAATGTCACATGTGTTAGTTGTTTAATAAAGTACAGTGGGACCTCGGCATACGAATGCCCTTCTTTACGAATTTTCACCTTAACAATTGAAATTTTGCAAGAAATTTGCATCGACATACGAAGCATTTCCGGCATACGAATGAACCGAACGCTGGCTAAGTCGCGCATACGTCCAGAAGCCGTTCAAAACTTGTTAGCATCAGTGGAAAGCCAACCAATTCAATTCCTATGCCGAGGTTCCACTGTACTTGTGAGTCAATTCCTGTTCTCATTCACATTATAGCATCTATAAACACTCTTTCTTTCAATTTCCCATCCTCTCTTTTTTCTTTCCTTTCAAAGAAACGGATATTGGGCCTGTCACGTTCTAGAGGAACCGCAAAGGAGCGTAAACTCTGTCCTGAAGACGTCTGAGTTCCAGCAGCTTCACCTCTGACACTGGAGACTCCTACCATAAACAATCAGTAAAGATCTCCTTACAGAAATCTAAACAATGACGTATTCACACCTGCGCATTGATATTAACCTGCGCTAATGTCAGAGCCGCGGTTAGAGAGAACTAATCAACACCTTCTGACCAATCAGGACGCAGGATTTAACAGCAGTGTGGTGTATAAACTCTGAAACTGTATATAAGATCTTATACTGTGTATAAGATCTGCCGACGACTCCGTGGAGTTTCATGGGTTAATGAAAGCGTGTGTGTGTGTGTGTGTGTGTGTGTGTGTGTGTGTGAGGAAGAGGAGGAAGAGGAGGAACATATGGTAGATAAGAAGCTCTTGATGAATTATTGACCGCTGATCCATGAGCATCCGTTCAGCGTATGTTTCCCCTCCATCCCCCCAACCTCCGCCTCCATTCCATCACTAATGAGCAGCTTCACAGTGCCATCCACACCTGCGGCAGCCCTTTGTGTAGAACACACACACACACACACACACACACACACACACACACACACACTGTGTCTCTATATGAAACCTGAGTCACAGCTGAATGAATGGTAGGTGAATATGCGACTGTTTTGAGATACTGTAACCATGTCTACATCTGTGTGTGCGCGTGTGTGTGCTTGTGTGTGTGTGTGTGTGTGTACCGTGGTGAGTGGGACACGAGCAGCTTGAGGCAGGTGAGGTTTCCGCTCACAGCAGCGTAGTG